>JAOSBN010114406.1:0-10390 GCA_027563595.1 Erythroxylum suave
CTCACGTGCCCAAATCAGCTAAGCCTAGTCTCTCTCAACTTGTCAGCAATACTAGCCACCTGTAGTTTGTCTCTCACTACTTGATTTTGGACCTTAACTCTTCTGGTAATATCATACATCCACCGAAGCATACGCATCTCTGCTACTAAAAACTATCTTATATGTCTACATTTTATGGGCTAACATTCTGCCCCATATAACATAGTTGGTCGAATCACTATTCTATAAAATTTCCCTTTAAGCTTTAATGGAATCTTTTTATCATATAAGACCCCTGATGCACTTCGTCATTTGACCCACTTGGATCTAATACGATGGACTATATCGGCATCTATATCACTATCACTCTGAATGATGGACCCAAGGTATTTAAAACTTGATTTTTATGGTATGATGTTAGTGCTCATTGCTACCACTACCTAATGGACCATCTGGCTTGCCGAAAAGTTACATTCTAAATACTCCATCTTAGTCCTACTCATTTTAAAACCTTTTGACTCTAATGTTTCTCTCCAACATTTTAACTTGAAATTGACCCCCTCCCTAATCGCATCCATGGGGACAATATTGTCAACAAATAACATACACTGAGATACCTCTCCTTGAATATGTTTGGTAAGCTTATCTAACACTAATGTGAATAGAAAAAGGCTTAAGGTGGAGCCTTGGTGTAGTCCAATTCCAATAGAAAACGTTTCCATGTCACCTCTTATCATCCTTATGCTATTCATTGCTCCTTTATACATATCTCCAATTACTAGTATATATGTCATAGGAATTCCCTTTGCCTCCAAACACCTCCATAAGATTTTCGTAGGAACCCTGTCATATATCTTCTCTAAATCAATAAAAACTGTATGAAAATTCTATTTTCATTCTTTGTAGCATTCGATTAACCTATAGAGGAGATGTATCGCTTATGTTGTGGACCTAGCAGGCATAAATTCAAATTGGTTGGCCGATATAGAAGCTGCTCTCTAAACTCTCTTTTTAATTACCTTTTTCCATAGCTTCATTATGTGACTTATTAATTTAATGCCTCTATAGTTATGACAATCTTGGATGTTCCCCTTGGCCTTGTATAATGGGATCAACCTACTCAATCTCTATTCATTTGGTATTTTGGCTTACTCTAGGGTCACATTAAAAGCTGCAATAACCACTCAATACCGACATCTCCTATTCTCTTATATGTCTCTATTAGGATCTTATCTGGCCCTACTGCCCTTTTGCTCCCTATATCCCTCAAAACCTTTGTAATTTCTCCTCATATGACCCTTTCACATTAGAACTAATTACGAAAATGTTCTGATAAGGAGGGTTTGCCTAACTCTATGTTGTCTAAGATGCCATCTTTATACAGGCCAAAAAAGTATCTCTGCCATCTCCTCTTGATGACATGAGCCTCCATGATTACTTGTCCTGCTTCATCTTGTATACAGCAGACTTGATTGAAATCCCTTGACTTACGTGCCCTATCTTATGCCAACTTGAAAATTTTTTGTGCTCCCCTATATGTATCCAAATTCCTATACATATTCTTGTATGCTTCTCCTTTAGCCACTAAAATTGGCTTCTTTACCCTCTTCTTTAGCAATTTGTAACTTACTCTATTAGTTTCCCACTCCGCCTTTGTTGTACTAGCTAATAGGTCTCTTTATGCTTTCTTTTTCTCCTTCACTATCCCCTGAACCTCTTTCGACCACCACCAAGATTCCGTCCGCCCACCCCCTGCCCTTTAGAGACTCCTAGGAGCTTTGTGGCGGTATCTCTCACTATAGGAGCTACTCCCTCCCACATTCATTTAGCATCCCCTTTCACAGACCATATGGCTTCACACCAGATTTGATTCATAAATTGTTCAACTGTGTCTCCTTTTAGAGCCCACCATCCAATTTTATGACATTGCTTAGTAAATTGATGTGGCCTCCATCCCTTAATTCCAAGATCCAAAACCAATAATTTATGTTGGATTGCTAAGCATACGACTGGAAGCACTTTATAATCCTTACACCATGCTCTAGCTCTCTTCCTAACAAGGAAATAATCAAGTTGTGTCTTGGTCATGCTACTTTTAAATGTCACTAAGTGCATCCCGTTTTTTTTAAATAAGGAATTAGCTATAACTAACTCAAACGCTGTGGCTCGAAGCCCCCATAAGGCCCTATATATCGGTTTGAAACAGCTCCTATATGCCCATTAAAATCACCTCCCAAGATAACCTCCTCAGTATTAGGGATATGTTAAATCACTCCATCCAGCGCCGCCTAGAATAGACATTTTTATTGTTTGTCTAAACCAGCTTGAGGTGCATATGCACATACTAAATTGAGAACACCATTTCTAATAATTATTTTTACCACTAGAATTCTATCAATGATCCTTATGATCCCCACCACTTTGTTTACAAGTTCCTTGACCACGAGGATACCTACCCCATTCTGCCTCTGTAGACCTCTCGAATACCATAGTTTGAATCTCCCTATATATCTAAATATTATGTTATGGGGACTTTAATAATGGAATATAAGATTATAGCTTATTTTAAGGAGAAGCACATGCCAAATGGTCGAAGAACTTCATTGGAGAGCTTATAATTATTATTTTAATTTCTTCACTTCATTGTTGACAAATCATTTGTTGTATTCTTTTTCAAGAGTACCAAGAACATTAACAGATTCGATTATGTTAAGCTTAATTACTTTAAAATTTGAGGATGAGTTAATGATGACAATACATTTGATCAGTACATGTCACTATAGAATTGTTAGTTAACCCACTAATTAAAGGACTTAGGCCTATCTATTTTCATAGACATATAGGCAACTCGAGTAGTACGTTGTCACATGATGGTTAGATGTAATAGGAGTTTGAGAATATTATGTTACACTTTTTTTACAATACTTAAGATTTCTATAGTTCAAATTTTACATTTATTTATTGTACTGTGTGATGTTTGAAATATATGCATATGGTTATCTTTTTTGTACATGTACACATGTGATTCTTTTATCTCATGATGTCTTTTTTTATAGAAGTGAATAATTTATCCCACGATTGATCTTAATAGTTAATGACTCTTTAAGCCATCTTTTAATGGTTAATCTTTGCATGAAATAAATAGTTTTTTCATAAATCATGAATCGTATTTTATGATGAAATTATGGTTTGAGACTAAATTGATAGGATTATGCATAGATTATACTTTTATATGTCACGACTATACTATTACTACACTAAAGGATTTAATTAGTGAGTTCTTTATTTTTTTAAAAGAGTTATATGATGATTATAACATATTAACTATTATGGTCTAATATATATGGTTATTAAATTGAGTCCTTTATGTTGAGATAATTTTTAAAATTGTGTGAAAAATTATTAAATTTAATATTTGACATAATTAAATTGTTTTCAAAATTTTTCTCAAAGAAATTATTAGGTCCTAATTAATTATGCCTAAGTGGAAGAATGTTATAATTTTTTATGTGGGATATAACTAATTAGTATTTTTTATTATAACTGGGTCAAATAGAGATACGCAAGTACTTAGTTACATTTTTTATCTTTTTATAAGTTTGATTTTGTAAATATTTTATCGAGTGTGGTATGGTTTTTTATAAGGATAATATGGTACCTTGGTGATAAGATTTCAACTTTTAGTTAACTAGCTTAATTATCTCTTACCATCATATAACCTTATATCATCATCATCATCATCATCATCATCATCATCATCATCATCATCACCCACTCCAAAATCCCGCAATGAAGCAAGGTCTAAGCAGATCCGATAGTATGCAGCCTTATCCTTACACAGTAAAGAGGTTATTTCCGGTGGACTCACATGCAAATGAGACAATATATAAATGATGCAGGTTACAGAGAAAAGGTAAAACTAGCACACAAAAAATCTATGTAACTAAATTTTCAATAAATTCATAAATAAATAGTGTTAAAAGATTAAAAATGTAAAAAAGCTAAGCAACTATGACAAGAAGATTTTAGAAAATTCTACCTTAATGTGATGTACAAAATAATATCCAAAATGCTAGCTATTAGATTAGAAGTTGCTCTAAAACTCATCATTAATCCATGCAGAAGTACTTTCATTCAAGGCAGGAATATGGGAGATAACATCCTTTATGTGCAAGAATTTCTCAAGGATTATAATGTTTAAACTTCATTAAAAGTTGCTCTTTGAAAATTGATTTTAATAAATCCTTTGATTCCTTAGATTGAAACTTTCCTCAACTGTCTCCATGTTTTCAAGTTTCCAAAGCTCTTCATAAACGAGATTCAAGCTTGCATAACTTCTACTTCTTATAGTATTGTTATGAATGGAGGACCTACCTTGTTATTTAGGGAGGCTAAAGGCATTAGGCACAGGGGTCCTTTATCCCCTCACCTATTCACAGTTGCCATCGAAATCCTTACTAGTCTCTTAGCTCATTATATAGAAGAGAATGGTTCATTCAAGTATCATTATAAATGTCATCACATCAAAATCTTCAATTTGGCTTTTGTAGATGATCTACTTCTATTTTACGAAGCTGATTCTGACTCTCTTACTGTATTCGTTAGCTCCCTCTCCTTCCCCAAGATGTCTAGCTTAACAATTAATGCAAACAAAAGCATACTTTATATCTGAGCAAGCATTCCTAAAGTCACCTCTCTCAATACGATCTGAGGCATCAGACACCTTTAGATATTTGGAACTTCCCATTTCCACAAAAAAGCCTTCATTTAGAGGTTGTCTTCCTCTCTTGGAATCCATCAAGATTAGAACTTCAAGCTAATAGAATCATTTTCTTTCCTATACAAGAAGATTACATATCATTGTTTCAGTTCTAGCTAACATCCACATCCATTGAAGCTCACACCTAGCTCTCCCTAAAAGAAAAATATTAAAGATGAGCTTCTTATGGTAAGGGGATGTGGACAATTACTCCTCCTCTAAGGTCAAATAGATAGATATTTACAATCCTAAGGAGGAATGAGGCTTGGGAATAACCTCAATTAAATCAATGAACAAGATGCTACCTTTAAAACTAAATTTGAAGATTTGTCAATGAAAAAGAAGTGACATAGGTTAAATGGATAGTTTCTAGGGTTTCTTTCCTTATAAAGAGCACTCTTGGACTCTTAACTCAAATGCTTCGACTGAGGGATCAATATAATCTAGTTTTCAAGAATTTGATTGGTGATAGCAAGGATACATGGTTTTGGTTTGACAACTGAAGCAACTTAGAGACATTGCACATTAGATCAAATTTGAGCTCACTAAGATTAAGGATAACTTGCAATGCCATTGTGAAAGAAATTATCAGTGGGAATGAATGGTGTTATGTGGGCTTTAATTGAGGCATTGCTCCCTAGTTATAAACTTGAATCTTTCTTTCAAATTTCAATGATTGGTTGAAGAATAATTCCAATAAATTTACAAACAAATCTTGTTTCTAGATTTTTAGGTTACACAACAACAAAGTATTATGGCCAAATCATATAACCTTATATATGACTTACAAATGGTTAAATTTAAATAATCTGTAATCTAACTTAAACTAGTGGGAGAGATCAGAGAAGAATATATATTATTTTTCTATTTTTTAAGTATGCTATAAAGTTAATTTTACGAGTTTTAAGAACAACAATCATATCTTATAATCTATATATTCTTAATCCTATTTTATTATTTATATATTAATATTAACAAACATAAAATAATATTAATTATCTTATAATCAATTCTCTTTCATTTATAACTTATGCAAGACCTACTTAATTCTTTTCCTTACCTTTGCTAAATGGAAAATTATGAATTTTGGACCAACTTGTAGACTCTCAGTTCTCAAATTTTTTATTTCATATTATATCAAGTTACACGCTGTACAAAAAATACATAATATTATATTAGAGATAAATTTTGAACAATACTAGCATTCTTGCTGGGTGTTGATTGGTATGTTAAATACCTATATAATATAGAGTTGAAATTAATAATTTGTGAAATTTTTGGGAGTACAATGAAAAAGAATATATGTCACTACAGTAAAAATGGCTTTAAGCAACAAACAAAAGTGTAATTATAAGCACAATTATTTTTTCCTTTTTATTAAAGAAACAAAATCCATATTATTAAATAAAGTGGCATTGTTATATGTTTAACAAAAAAAAAATTATTAGGCAACAAAATGAATAATGTTACTTATAATTTTGACTAAGGCAACAAAACAATTTCAAACTATAGAAACAATGTTGAACAGATATTGCAATAACTTAAATCTTTATAAATCAATAAAATGATTTTTTTAGATAACAATTTGTAACAATAAAAGCAATAATTTATTCTTCTATTACCAACAATATGTTAAAGTAAATCCAAACTCTTGTCATTAAGTATGTAACATCCATGTACACACTAAAAGCAATATATATCTTAATTGTATATCTGCTATAAAATATAAACAACTAAAAAACTACATTTATATATATTAAATAGTCCATAAGGATTTGTAAAAGTTAATATCTAACATATTCAAAATACAAAAGGAAAAATAAATAGCTAAAATAGTCACCTACATTATCTTCTTCCATTTTATATGGAATATATCTAAAGACTAAACAAAACCAATATGTATGGGAACTCTAAAATCCTTCACCAGGTACCTCATTATCCACTCCTAATCATCAACTTCCTAAAAAATAAAAAGAAACAAGAAGTACATTAGAATTATAAAATTATTATGCTCACAAACTGGTTAATATATCTAAAAATGAAATATTAACTACTTTATTATGACCTTAATTTAATCACGACAAATAATATAGTCCAAAAAATTACAATAAAATGATTCAGTTATTTTTATTAAAAAATTCAAAAAGCATGAACATAAGTAATTAATCTCGACAAAAAAGATAACAAGAAAACAAACAACAACAGTGAATTAAGGAAATTCGTCACCTAATAATCTTCATAATGACATGTGTGGTTTAGAGGAATAGAAGATTCCTTTCTTGGTTGAGTAGGTTTAATCAATTTACAAGGCTTGTTTATATTAGTTGTTTTATCTTGCCCAAGTTGAGATTGAATGAGGGAGAACATTAGTTTCATCATTTCTTCGCTATTAGCTTTATCTTGTTCTAGTTGCCTTTTCATTTCCAAGTATTCAAATTTCTCTTGTTCTAATTCCTTTCTCATTCTCTCCTTTTTTTCAACTTTCATTTTTTGGTTATCTCTTCTTCCAATGTATTCTTAATAGACTGCAAATACTCATTAGGAACTTTTTTCAAGGTTTCACTTGCCATATTATTTTTTCATGCTAGACGTTTCCACACCCCCTTCAAAAATTTTATTACATCTGGGACTTATCACTCTCATATAAGCCACAACTGCATTGTGCTTTTGACTATCATTTTTCTTTTGTACTTCTTTAATACAAGCCTATAAAACAAAATTTCCAATCATGCTAATGAATGCAAGCAACGTATATGATAACAAAAAACCTACTATAATTACAATTATACTATAAATAACTCATTTTAACAAGAAGAACAAATCAACAATATAAAAAAATGAAATGGAATCAGAAACATATATAATAAAATAAATTTAGGTATCTCAACAAAAGTAGCAATTATATAGAAAATTATCACATGAAAAACATTACTCACAATTTTCCCCTGACAACTTCAGTAGATTGTTTGTACACTTTCCAAGCTATCTTTTACAAGGTGCAAGATACTTTTCAGCAATAAAAAGTGTATTTTATCCTATCATTCATTTTTTTATCCGTGGAAACAATTTTTAATTATAATTTAAAAATTTTAAATAGTTTTTTGATAGATTATAACTCATTGAAAAACTTACCAACTTAGCACAAATACTTGCAAAGCTCTTAAGACCAGTTGGGAGCATTTCAGTTTGTTGTTTCCTATTTTGTTTCAGCAATTTGGTACACATTAAAGCATTATATCAATTAGATATCATATAACTAGTTTGCAAAAGTATTAATAGTTATCATACCTTCATATATAGGTTGTTCTAATAAGAAATCAGCTCCTCAAAGACTTATTTTCTTATATAGTTAGGATGATTGACCATTCTTTCTACATCTATCATATAGCGTTTAATATGAGTAGCATAACAACCTAATAGGATCAAAAACACATATAACAAGGAAAAAATCTAGGCATCTAAATGAAAGTACTAATAATATAGAAAATTAATTCAAGATAAAACATTACTCACAATTTTCTCTCTTATAGCTTTAATAGCTTGCTTTTACACTTTTCCAGACTTTCTTTTATAAGTTACAAATACTTTTCAGATTAGAGAGTAGAGTTTTACCTCTCTTTCATTTTTCTATCCAAGAAAGAAATTGTTAATTAAAATCTTGACATAATTTAATGTTAAAGCCCTTTTGTTTATACAGTTGGGAAGATTCACCATTCTTTTTTCATTTTTCGTATAATGTTTAAAATTCTTTCACTTCACTCTACACCAGTAACTTCTCCATATATAAACAACATATGCGCATGATTCATAAATATATACTCCATATTACAATATATTATTGCTTAACGATATCTCAATTAGATTTACCCAGGACATCTAGTAGTAAAACATGGTCTTTTGCATGCAATTTTTAATTTGTTAATTAGGAAAATTTTAATTGACTGAATGACCTGTAGAAATTTGTTTCTATTAAGGCTTACACTAAGTAATACTATAAGTTTCCAATGGTATACCTTGCCAAACAAATACCCAAACGTGATGTAAAGGTATTTAAAACTAACTCAAGTTTGTGGCTGGTTGAATTTCCATGATTTTGCAAATGACATTATCAATAACATTAATACTAAAATACTAAGTAAAAAATATATAAGAACATTTACACTAAAGATTTTTAGTTTGATAAAAATCAACTTAACCAAAAAAAAAGATTTACATTAAAAAATGTCAAATATAAAAGTTAGTCATAATTGATAAAATTATGCCTTTATCTTGATCAAGTTGAAATCAATCGGACTAAGTATGTCCATTCAAACAACCAATAATACCCATTAGAAGAAAAATGGAAACAAAAGTTAACTGTGATGCACGGTTAACAATTCTTAGGGTATACTACTTAATAATCAATTAACATTTGGAATATACGAAGTTCATGTTATTTTCTATGAAAAGGAAGAGATAAAAATAAACTTTAATATCCTTGAGCATAACATGCCTTGAGAGCTTAAAGTGAGTAGTAGGTCCATCAGTTCAGCCAATTAGAAGAGCATCTAGCTCCATACGGTTAGCATGCATGTTAGTAAATATATACTATATAACATCATCACGTAGATTATGTTAAACGGGATCGATTCATAAGCATATAAAAACAAAGAATCACCCACTTGGATTCTTCTTGTGATCCCACCAGTTAAAAAACTATTTGTTTCCAATTTACTGCAGATTTCTTCATTTCTCTCCTTCTGTATACTTAAAGTCCCTGTTTTTGGCATATTCTATAATATTTTTCAAGCTGTAAATTATTGTTATTTAATTTCTTTAATTCCCCTACAACGTCCAACGCTTTGTGCAAAAGTCAATTTGGTTTCTTCGTGTTCTTGAAAATTAAAAGATTACATTAGCTACCTTACCTAAACAAATTTCGATGGCCCTTTATCTCAAATCATATAACCAGTTTACATATCTTGAAAGTAGAAACAATTTTTGAATGAGGATACTTGTTTATGAAAGAAGTTGCTTATCTTTAAAATTTTTGTTAAAGAGAGGTTATGAAATTAGGGAGAGGAATAAGCAGATATTCAGTCCTAAAAAAGCCTTTCGAACTTAAATCATATAATCAAAATTATTATACGGTTAGATAGATGTGGAATTCTAGTAGTCTGGGGGATTTTTTGTATAAAACATCAACTTAAGTTTGTGTTTAACTAGTGAATGTTTACCTTTGAAATCAATACAAAGAGACATAAAAACAATGTTTTAAAAACCGAACCGGACATCGAACCAATCAAAGGAAAGGTTTAAGGTTTAGAGGTTCAACTGGTAGTAAACCGGTATATAATAAATAGGAAGTAAAATTTATAAGAATAAGTTTTATTGAAATAAAAAATACACCAATGCATATTATTATATAATGAACTAATAATAAAATATTTTATTGAAATAAAAAATACACTAATGTATATTAAAAACCGAACCGGACCGGCCAGTTCGACCGGAAAAAATTTGAACCGTTTAGTGGTCCAGTTCGGTTTTACTTAATAACCTCTATGTATTAAAACTGGCCGGTTTATCAGCGAACCAGCCGGTTTTGTGTAGAACCGGTCCAACCAGTTTATCCCTCCTGATTGGATCAAGCTAAGATCGCAATACTTCAAG
>JAOSBN010114407.1:0-10387 GCA_027563595.1 Erythroxylum suave
AGTTAGTGATTTTGGATAGCTTATAAGCATGTCAAACATGAGTATCTTTTGTATTTTATATCAAGTTGATGTGTATGCCAAAATGTAACAAACTCTGAATGTGTTTAAAAATGAGAAAATGAAATTGAATTCCTTTCTAAATATGATTCTGTTTTCTTTTAAGATTTAGGAGAATGAGTTGTATATGTGCAAAATCTTATCTGTTGAAATTGCCAATGTTGTTAGCATTAGAATAGCATGTTAAATTGGAAAAATTGTGTTCATATGCAAAGGAAAATATAGAGGAAAAGTATCATCTATGATGACATCACACACAGATGCAAAGAAAAATACAGAATAAAAGTATCGTCTGTGATGATGTCACACACAGACGCAAAGAAAGACAGATGAAAAGGAAAACACAGATGAAAGGAATCGTCTATGATGACATCATACATAGACGCAAATGAGAGGCAGACGTAAGGGAAAACATAGACGAAAGGAATCATCTGTGATGACGTCATACATAGATGCAAATGACAGATAGATGCAAAGGACAACATAGACGAAAGGAATCGTCTGTGATGACGTCATACATAGACGTAAAGAAAGGCAGATGAAAGAAAGGCAGTTGATAGAAAGCCAGATGATAAAAAGGCAGACGCAAGGAAAGTTAGATGCAAGAAAAAAGACAGATGATAAAACACACATGATAGGAGGTCAAACCCAAATGATAAGAAGTCAAACACAGACGATAGGAAGTCAAACACAAATGATAGGAGGTCAAACCCAGACGATAAGAAGTCAAACACAGACGATATGAAGTCAAACATAGATGAGAGGAAGTCAAACACAGGCGAAGCGAAACACAGAAGATAAGTTAGTCAAACCCAGACGACGGGCCAGTTACAGACGATGGGCCAAACACATAAGAAGAAGTTAAGAAGCTATGATAATTGACTCGAAGCATGTAAAAATGCAAACTGTGAACTCACCAACGCTATCCTTTGACATATTTAGGCTTGAATGGAGATGAGCCTAAAAGGGGTTAGTTATAAATTCAAGTAGTTGTATAAAATGTTGGATCTCCGAAATGCGATCGTCGGGCTCTAGAAACAGGGTCCGATAAAAGCATTTACATAAACCATTCATCATCAACTTCTTACATATATTCACTTTATTTTCACTTCTAACCATCACTAAATATGCGTCATCTAACAATTAACAAGGGTTAATGCTCATACTTACTTGTTTTAGCCTCAAAGTCTTCAAGCTCTTCAAGAATCTCCAAACCTTAGCTTGTTTTTCTTCTTTTCTCCACTTCTTCCTTTCTCTTCTTTCACTCATAATTTTGCTTCCCTAAAATACAAGACTACAATCACTTCTCCCCCTTTTTACCTTTAATGAGTGTGAAATTTCCAATTTTCCCTTCCATTTATACCTAATGTCTATTTAAACTTAGGCAGTCTTCTAAAAATGCCCTTATATCACCTTACAACATTAATATTTTAATTCTATCAATCCGTAAAATAAATCCTCCCAAACTTGACATAATCAATCCATGAAATAAATCCTCTTAAACTTGACATAATAGTTAAACTCCAAATAAAATGATTTATCTAGCAAGACCACAAAATTTATTCAAATCATGCTTAATAAAATAAATAAAAAATTTTGGGGCCCAACAGATACCACCAATAATAAAAAATGTTTAAAACTCTTTAGGTCATACAAATTTGGTAATATGATGTCTTATAGGATTTTGATGCTGCCTTCATTTAATCTTGTCTATAAACTTCCTCTTTTAGATCCTCATCTTCTTCATATTCTTTATACTCCTTTTGAATACTAAATTTTTCCTTCATAATTTTCTTTATTAACCTTATACAATAAAGAATTCTTAATTTATATTCTCTCACTAGTGTCCTTTCCTTGCTTTCTCAAAAAATCTGTTTGGCTTCATACTAGGAAAGTCCACGATAGAAGCTTTACATCTCTTTAAAAGATTAATGAAATATTACTGGGAAAGACAATATATCCTCGATAGAAGCTTTAAATCTCCTTAAAAGATTAATGAAATATTACTAGGAAAGACAACATAATCTACTCATGGTTTTATTGATTTAGAAAAAGTGTGTGATAGGATACCTAAAGAAATCGTATAGAGGTGTTTAGAAGTTAAGAGAGTTCCTATGATTTATATAGGGGTTATAAGGGATCTCTATGAAGGTGTAAAAACTAGAGTAAGGATAATGTGAGAAAATACAAAGCATATTTCTATCAATATTAGACTACACCAAGGCTCCTCTTTGAGCCCCTTTTTGTTTGTCATATTATTGATAAGGTCACCAAGAATATCTAAGAGGATTTGTCTTAGTGTATGTTGTTTATTAACAAAATTGTTTTAGTAAATGAGATAAAATGGGGGGTATTAATGTCAAATTTGAGCTTTGGAGGGATATGTTAATATCGAAAGTGCAACATCTTGTTTTCATACTAAGGGTTAAAACCCTAGAATTGTGTAATTGAGAAAATAACAATGAGAGATTAGAAAATGCATTTCATGCTCATGCATGTTGTTAGCATACATACATGTGAATTTGAATTTTTGAACACATGAAAATATTTGTACATGCATTCATTGACGAATTCTGGGTATAAATGTGATTATGTGAGAATTGTGAATTAATTGTATTGAGAATCGATATGGAGAATATGTGTATTGATTTAGAATTTTTGGTGAATTTTAGAAAAAATTTTGAAAATTTTTTTGGCCAAGGAAAAATGCCAAGTGGCAAGACAAATGATAAAGGGCAGTAGAATTAATTGTCAAATGGAGATGGAAATTTTGATAAATGACTAAGGGATTTATTGACAAGTGTCAAAGAAAAAAATTTGGGAGACAATTGGAGTAGAAATTGGATTTGATTAGACTAGTTAAATGAAAGAACCTAGTTTAAAGCTATAAGAATTGGACTTGTCACTTGCCAAACCATGCCTTTAAACTCACGATGCTCTTACTTGAAAGACTAAGTTTGTTTGTTTTACTCTTGCTTTCTTCTCTTCTACATGACTTCTCCATTTTCTTCAAGCTTCTTCACCTTCTTCATGAATTTTGTTGCCAACCTTCACCAACTTTGAACCTAGCTGTCTCACCTTTCACTTGCTATTCCCACCATGTCATCTTCTTCATTTCAATAAGAAAACCCAAACCTTCCAACATTCAAGATGATGATTGTGGGTTGTGTGAAGCTAGGGTTGAGTAAGATTTTGAAGATTTTAGAGCAAAATCAAGTAATTAGCTTGGTAATCTTCATGGGTATTGCTAAATGAAATTAGAATGATGAGACATGTAAGATTGATGTCTTGATTTTGTGAGTTTTTATGTATGTGTCGTGGATGATGAAAAGACTATGTAAATTTCTTGCCCTTGTATACGTATGATGGTTAATAATTCATATATTGTTATAGATATGTTTTGGGGTATAATGATCTTCATCAAGGGGTTATAATGACTGCAAAAGAATTGATGATGAATGGGTAAATGTATCTACTCTGTTTTTGGTTAATGATCAAATATATATCATGAATTTTTTGTGAATGATAGTGAGTTAAAATGGAGTTAAGCATGAAGAGTAAATGAAGTAGAAAGGGTGATCCTTGTACAAGATGTGTTAGGAGCAAGAGGTTGGATGATGTAAAATCTAGAAGATATAGCAGTATCTCATTCACTGATTGTGCTTCTATGAAAGTTCTCCATGGCCAACTCCTTAGTTCACCGTAGCCAACTTGCAAGATTTCATGAGGAATTTTCCTCTCGGGAAAAGTTTGCGACGACCAACTTTCCTATACAGCTTAAACATGCATTGGTATTTTGACATATCTTATTTTGTAGATATCTAATTGAAATGATTTTTGATTTGGAGTCAACTAGAGACATAGGGATACAAATTTTCTGAAGAAATCAAATTTTAATTCAGCCTTTAAGAATTTCAATTTCTAGATAGAAGTTGAGTGCAAGGCA
The DNA here is from genome assembly GCA_027563595.1 of Erythroxylum suave. Taxonomy (NCBI): domain Eukaryota; kingdom Viridiplantae; phylum Streptophyta; class Magnoliopsida; order Malpighiales; family Erythroxylaceae; genus Erythroxylum; species Erythroxylum suave. The sequence continues at coordinate 4,004 of JAOSBN010114407.1, forward strand.
CTGTTTCAATATAAGAATAGTCCAAAAGTGTTTGTGGTATAATTTTTAGATTACTGAACCAAATTGAATGATGTTGGTGTCATTAAAAACTTAAGATATAGGATAAAAATTTTATAGAAGAAAGTATTGCCAAATTACTTCATTTGCATTGTCTAAATGATCAAGAACAGTAGACCTAAAAGTCAGCCTTTGGAAAAAAAATCTGAAATGATTCATTAGGATATGAAATTAGATTCAAAATGTTTATTTGAGGTATAAAACCTATGTACGAATGATACCCAAGTGATTTTTGATATATGATTGATAATGTGATGAAAATAATGGAAATATACCCAGGATTGTCATTGAGCATGCATTGTACATATTCCACATACACATTTGTGCACATGAAGGAATACTTCTAATTATGCAATTATTAATGTGTGTTCAACGTGCATATTTCATAATTTGGATGTGGAGGATAAATGTACGCATTCAGACGTTTCCAGATCATGGAAGCTAATGCTAATCTGGAGCATACTATGAGTTGACCTAGATGGCCTTACTTATTGATTACTTTGTTCATATTATGTTTTGATTTATCTTATGAATGTGGCTTTGATTGTGTTGATTTCGAACACTAAAGGTCCGATGATTTTGATGCATGAATGTGACATTGAAGTGCTCCTTGTATGTGAATTTGATGAAATATGTGATATTTAACTTGACTATTAAATTCGGAAGAAAAATGTGAATATGCATATGATTGAAAAAGTGTTTCTCAACATTTATGTTGAATGCCGGACCACAGTTCGATGATAAATGCATTCTGAATGTGAATATGACATGTGAAAGTGACTAGTTGATCATATAAGAATGTGAAGCATTCCATTACATGATTGCATGAAAGATAAAGGTAGTTGTTACCAAAGTAGCCACCGAAAAAGATCTTAAAGCTCAGAAAGTGTTAAGAGCCAAAGGCTCACTACGTAAAATGAGCCCTGCATCCCTAACGGATAAGGGATAGTTAGCAATGATCTCGATATCCACAATAGATACGGGACACTTATAGGCACTCAGTCACAACAAAGTAACAAATTGAAAGTAAGTCTGATGTGCATTGCATATGCTTGATATAAATGATTATAATGGTTTGAATAGTTTCTAAAAGTGACATGTGTTGAATGTAAAATGTGAAATGACTGATCAAGTGTATGTTATTCAACATGATGAATTAAAGATATGAGGTGAACCACATGATTATATGAATTGTATGTTTATGTGATTGAGTGAGCCATCAAGGATGGTCACTCACTGAGTTTGCAAAAGTCACCCAAAATTTGAAATATTTTTCAAGCTCAGAAGAGTTAACTCATTAGGTAAACGAAAGTATAACCACTACATTCAAGTAAGAGATAAAGGTCAGGATCAGTTCACGTCTGCATTTGTAGTTTCTTATTTTTGTATCAATTTGTGTATTCTGCGATTTCTGGACAATTTTCTGTATGTAATGTTAACTCAAGAAGACTTCACTTCTTCTATTGATTTTGATGAAAGTTAAATAATAATAATATAGAAGTGTGTGAACTATTTTGATGTATTTTATTAACTGTGCAGATGCATAAGACGATGCATAGTCATAAGACTATATAAAGTCATAAGACGATGCACAGATATAAGTCGGTACAAAGTCATAAGACGATGCGAAGATATAAGATGAAGCGTACAAATCAAATCAAAATGATATAATTGACAACGGCAGTTTGTTAGTTGGAGGTGGTTATAGGACTCAACTATCAACAAATCTCTGAAGATCCTACAAGCAGTTTTTTTTTAAGAAGACTGTTAGCCAATTAGACTATAAATATCAGTGTAGTCATAGACAATATGACTTTTACTAATCATTTACTATACAAAAATATCCTGAGTGAAAAGAAGAAAGATAGAGATCAAGAATACATGTAGTGTGAGTTTAGAAAAGCTCAAGCTGTATCTTTTCTAGTGAAAGGAAGGCTAGAGCCTAAAGAGGCTAAGCTAGTAGATACAGAATACTTTGTGAAAGAGACCCGAAGAGGCTCTGAAAGAAGAAATAATACTTGTAAAATTGAAGAGATTGTGAAATCTCAAATAAACTCTAAGGACTGGACATAGCCCAAAGGTTAAGGGTGAACCAGTATAAACCACGGTGTCATATTCTCTAACCCTCATCTCTTTAATTTCTATAGTTAGAAGAAAACGATATTATTTCCACAGTTGCATTACTCAAACAAATTAAGTGTGTTGTTTTGTAATCGTCTAAGTTTTGAAGAAAATCAAGAAGTTTATAAAGATAACTATCTTAGACTATATTAAAAAATTTAACACCCCTTCTTATATATTTGACATAGTATAAGTGATTTCTATATTAACAAGTGATTTACTTCAGTTGGTATCAGAGCACAAGTTTCCAAGAAACACTGTTACAAAGTGAGGACAAAAATCGATAGCTGAATCACATGTTTTTGTAGCTGAAGGTGCCTCCGTCTCATGACCTCTTGTATTCAATAGTGAAGATTATCATTATTGGAAGGACAAGATGCGGCTCTTCATAGAATCCACTCACATTGATCTTTGAGATATTATTGAAAGCAGTCCATATGTTCCAACAGACTATGAAGGGAAAAACATCTCTCGTGAACAAAGGTCAATCGATCAGAAAGCTCGTGTTCAATTAAACTCAAAGGCCAAGTCCTTTTTAAGTTGTGCTCTAAGCATAAGTGAATATGATAAGGTTTATGGATGTGAATCTTCAAAGGAAATGTGGGACACATTACCCATTGCACATGAAGGCACAAACCAGGTGAAAAAATCCAAGATTGGTATTCTTGTTCATCAGTATGAGCTATTTAAAATGAAAGATGATGAGTCTATTGATCAAATGTTTGGATGATTCCAAACAATTATTAATGGACTTATAACTTTAGGGAGAATCTATGATAGTCAAGACCATGTCAGAAAGATTCTCAAAATTGTTCCAAAAAGATGGAGACCTAAAGTAACAGCAATATAAGAGGCCAAGGATTTAAACAAGCTAAAGTTGGATGAATTGCTTGGTTCTTTGAAAATTCATGAAGTAGAGCTTGATGAGAAAGATAAGCCCAGAATGGATAAATCTATTGCATTGAAGATTGGTCAGAAGAATCAGAAGATGCAGAAAAATAGAAGTATGTCTTCAAAACCATTAAAGATTGAAGAAATCAATAATGATGACGCTAGTGAATCTGATCAAGATTCAAGTGAAGATGAAGATGAGCTATCTTTCATTTCAAGAAAAATTAGAAGGTTGTGGAAAAAGAAAAAGGGAAATAAATACTCCTCTTTCGAAAGGATTAGCAAAGACAATTCAAAGAATGATAAAAGTTCTATCATCTGCTATGAGGGTAATAAACTAGGACATTCCAGGCTTAAATGCCCTTTAGTCAAAAGAAAACTAAAGAAGAGTCAAGAAAACAAAAAAGACATGATGGCAAAATAGGAGGATTTGGATTCAGATTCATCAGAACAAGCAAATATATACTTGGTAATTGAAGGTGAAAGCGAAGATGAGGTAATCTCTGAATTTAATGATCTTCAGCATGCTTATTTAGAATTATTAGAAGATTCATATGCTATTTTGAAACAATATAGATTGTTAAAAATGAAGTGTGCTGAAAATTTTAAGAAAACAAAGCTATTAGAAGAAGAAAATGTCTGCCTTAACAAACAAGTAGATGATATGAAAAAGAAAGTAACTATAGATAGATCTGATGAGATTAATCAATTAAAACAAAGGATTAATAGTCTTTCAGCAGATTTATCAAAATTTACAGAAAGCACAAAAAGGATTAATAACATTATTGGAAGTTATAGACATCCAGATGATAAAATGGTTTAGGATTTTCTGGAAGAAATACTAATCATAATCGTAAAGTTCTTAACAATAAGAAGTTTGTTCCTAATAGAGGGAAAAAGAAACATCATTTTTATTATTAGTCTAAGAATTATTATAAGACTAACCCCAAAGGACCCAAGAAAATATGGGTACCAAAGGATATAGTCTATATTGCAGATCTCCTTAGTTTGAAAAAGAAAACACCATCAATGGTACTTGGATAGTGGCTGCTAGTGACACATGACGGGTAAAAGGTCTATGTTCCTAGACCTCCAGCTTAAGCATAGAGGATAAATAACTTTTGGTGACAACCAACAGGGAAAAATTATTGGGATTAATAAAATTGGTAAAGATTCCTTTTCATCTACTGATAATGTTTTGCTAGTTGATGGTTTAAAGCATAATCTAATTAGTATAAGTCAGTTATATGACTCTAGTTTTAAATTATCCTTTAATCAAAATTATTTTTTAGTTAAAAACAAGGATGGGTCCATATTCTTTTCTGCCAAAAGACGAAACAATCTCTATAAAATTAACTTAGATGATTTAAAAAGTCAAAATATTTCATGTCTTATATCAAAAGATGATGAAAAACTGATTTGGCTCAAAAAGCTAGGACATGTTAATTTAAACATATTTCCAAATTAGTTAGACATGATTTGGTAAGAGGTTTACCAAAGATAAGTTTTAACAAAGATTTCTTTTGTGACAGTTGTCAGAAAGGAAAACAAGTTAAAGGATCTTTTTCATCTAAGAACATTGTAACTTCGTCTAGACCACTAGACCTATTACATATAGACTTGTTTGGACCTACTAGAATAGTAAGTCTTGGTGGAAAAAAGTAATTGTTGATGACTTTACTATATTTTGTTGGATATTGTTTTTATCTCATAGAGATTAATCTTTTAAATGCTTTAAAGTTTTATAAAAAAAGTTACAAAATGAAAACATAATTTCTATTGCTGCTATTCGAAGTGATCATGGTGGAGTATTTGAAAATGAAAATTTTAGAATGTTTTGTGAACAGAATGGAAATTTTCATATTTCTCTGCTCCTAAAACTCCTTAACAAAATGGAGTTGCAGAAAGAAAGAACAGGATGATTCAGGAAATGGCAAGGACTATGCTATGTGAAATGAATCTTCCTAAGTAATCCTAGGCAAAAGCTATAAATACAGCTTGTTATATTCAAAATAGAGTATTTTTGCAACCATTTTTAAATAAAACTCCATATGAGTTATAAAAGGGAACAACGCCAAATATTTCTTACTTTCATCCTTTTGGTTGCAAATGCACTATTTTGAATACAAAACAAATTTTGGATAAATTCGATTCCAAGATCAATTCAAGAATTTTTCTAGGTTATTCTATTAGTTGTAAGGCTTATAGAATTTATAATCTTGTTTCTAAATCTGTTGAAGAATCTATGCATATAAAATTTGATGACGATTCTTATACAAATAGGAGAGACGATTCTGATGATGAAACTCTATTTGCTCCCTTGAATAGTAACCTAGATGAATCACCATCACATGATCCTACTAATAAAGTAGCAAACATTTATGAAAATATTAGCTTAAGAAAAGACTGGAGATATAAATCTTCTCACCCAAAAAACTTAATTATAGGAGAAACATCGGAAGGAGTGAGAACTATATCTAAGTTTAGGACAGAGGCCAATGTAGCTTTTGTTTCTGAATTAGAACCTAAGAAAATTAATGAAGCTCTTCAAGATGAAGCTTGGATTTTAACTATGTAAGAAGAGTTAAACCAATTTACTAAGAATAAAGTATGGTCTCTAGTACCTAAACCATCTAATAAATCTATCATAAGAACTTGATGGGTATTTAAGAATAAACTAGACGAATCAGTAAAGGTATCCCGTAACAAAGCTCGATTAGTAGCTCAAGGCTATAATTAACAAAATGGAATAGATTATAATGAAACATATGCTCCTGTAGCTAGGTTAGAAGCTATTAGGATCTTATTTGCATATGATGTTTTTCATGATATAAAACTATTTTAAATGGATGTGAAAAGTTCTTTTTTGAATGGTTTTATAGATGAAGAAGTTTATGATAAACAACCCCCTGGCTTTGAAGTCATTGATAAACCAGATCATGTTTATAAACTTTATAAAGCTTTATATGGATTGAAACAAACACCTCGTGCATGGTATGATCGTCTTAGTTCTTTTTTATTAAAAGTGACTTTATTAGAGGTCAAGTTGAAAAAACTTTATTTTAGAAAAGTATAAAAAATGATTTTATTATTGTGAAAATATATGTAGATGATATTATTTTTGGTGCAACTTCCAAGAAGTTATGTTCAAATTTTGAGTTTCTTATGAAAAGTGGATTTGAAATGAGTACGACGGGTGAATTAAAGTTCTTTCTTGGTTTACATATTAAACAAACTAAAGAGAAAATTTTTATCCATCAACGAAAGTATATCAAAGAACTATTAGTAAAAAATAAAATGGAAAATGTTAAAACC
>JAOSBN010114408.1:0-10387 GCA_027563595.1 Erythroxylum suave
ACGCAATTAATACCAATTGTGACAATTTTTACTATCAAATTGCATTAAATAAAAGTGCACACTCAAGAATTAATTTCGGCACAAGATCAAAAATTAGGAGTCGAAAAGCATAGTAAAGGCCATAAAAGTGTTGCCAATTTAGAAAATAAACTTGGGCTCAATCACTATGTTATAATAATTTCTAATTATCTTAACAACATTTATGTTATTTATTATTTATAAATTCATATCTTTACAAATATGTAAGAATATGACTTTATAAATAATATTCTAATGGTAATAAATTTTCAACGTTAGCATTGAATTCAACATATTGACGAAACCAAAAAAAAACTACTTTCCACTTCAAACTAAGTATGAATCATAAGAATATCTATTCTTTGAATGCTCATTTTTTGTTGAAATATGGACAACAATCAAGAGGTTTTATCATTTTCAATAGACAAACCGTAATTATAATTAGTTTATTAATTAGCTCATAAAGGAAAGAATTAGAAACAAAAGGGACTTGGCAGTTTATCTTATCAGCTTTAGTTCTTGTATACTTAAGATATAGGGAGAAAGGAATGCACAATGTTTTAGAAAGGAAACTTAAAACCTTAGATAAGGAATGGGACAAGATGATCCAATGGAGTAAAGAACAAATGATTACTAGTGTAGCAATGGGACAATGTAATTTATTAATATCTATATGTTGGAGATCAAGAGAGGTTTCAACATTAGCAAATCTTAACAGCTAACTAGCTAAAAGAAAGGTATATGAGTTAATAAGTATTTTGTTTATGTTGCATCTAACATACTTATTTTGATTTATATTTTAAATTCACATCTTTGGCATAGTTTTGCAAATGTTCGATCTTATTTGCCTTCATATAGCAAAAAGGAGATGAGTTACTTAAAAATGGTACGAAGAATGAAATAATTGGAATCATTATAACTTACATACCCATGTATATGACTTACATGATTATGTATAGGACTATGCAATTCACCAAAAATGTGCACAAACTCAAAGACATTTCAACCATGTATGTGACCTACACACCCATGTAGAGACCTACACAATCATGTAAGTTACAGGACTAAAGTATCTTGCCTGTACATCTAACTATGAATGTGGTAACTTTCCAATTTTTAGAAAATTAATATATATAGTCACCTACACTTCTGTATAGATAATCGTGTATAATCACACAGCCTTAATTTCGAAGTATATAAGGTAAATTAAGAGGCTAATCAAGAGATATACATAATAGGTACAAAAGATACAAATTAGAGATACTAATAGGCATAGATTCCTTTCAGATTTGGGAGCTATGAGCAGTTAATCTTGATATTTATAGTTCAAAGGGGATATCAAGTCTTGTTAAATTGCTTAGGCATTGAACAATCTTAGTGATGTTGTTCTTAACTCTATTTTAGTACTGATTACGTTATTTTATGTTTAAAGTTTTGGATTTCCATATGAACAAGTTTTATAGGGCCTACTACATCATTCAAGTACGGATTCAATACCAAAACCATGATTAAAATATGTAACTATTGTAAATTTGATTCCAATAGTTGTGCATTATTATGGATCAGATAACATAAGTTAAATGATCCAAGGTTATGTGATTGTTGCTTAAATTAAATTGTTTTCCTAATTCATAATGTAACCGTCATAGTTTAAAAGAGAGGTACAATAACAACATTGTAATTGATCATGTCCACTTATTGTAAAGGCTGAGATTCAACCAAGAACTAGAGTAAAACCTATTAATTAATCCTTGTAAATTTATATTGTTTGACTTCATTTATCTTTCATAGTTTAATTTAGTTTCATATCATTAATTGAATTCATCTAAAAACCCTCAATCCTATTACACTAATTTGTTCATTACAAAAGCTAAACACATATTCTATGTGAATATGATCCTTCCTTATCACTATTATAAGTTTAATTGTGCAAAGTTACATTTTATTTTCTAGTGTGTTGGACATGCATCAAGAATTTTGTCACGGTTGCTAAGGAGTGAAATCGATTTATTTTTTATATTTGATATTAATGGTGTTTAGTACATATACATATACATATATATATATGTATATGGATGTATGTTTGTATGTATGTATGTTTATAATTGTTTTATAAATTTGTTTCTTAATCTTTTAAGGTTGTTAGTGTTTGTTTAGGATAGTAACTATGTCTTCGCATCAAGATCCTTTGCAGCTTGACCCAAAGATTAAAAAAAACTTTAGGAAGATTATGTATGGAGAACAAAACAACTCAAGGAATAGAATAAGAAATCGGTTCCGAAGAAGCTATGGCCAGTCTAAAAAATCTGAAGGAGTTGGTCGCCCTAGACTTAACCCGTAGACCTGTATTCATTACTTTATTAAATTTTATTAGGCATATTACTTTCAAGATTAAGTTTGTTTTGATTCATCATTTTCCTAAATTTTAGGGTCTTTAGGTGAGGAAGCTCACAAGCATCTTAAAGAGCTTGATGTAGTTTGTCTTAGTATGAAAACTCCAGGGTTGATGGAAGAGTAAGTCATGTTGAGAGCTATTCCATTTGTACTAAAAGATATAGCTAAATATTGGCTTTTTTATTTTCCTATAAGGAGTGTTACAATATGGACCAAAATGAAAAGGCCATTTTCAGAGAAATATTTTCCAACATCTAAGATGGAAAACATAAGGAAAGAAATTTGTGGAATCAAGTGATATTGCAGGGAATCCCTATACAATTACTATGAGCAATTCAAGAAGTAATATGCTAGCTACCTCATTAAAATATCAGGAAGCAACTCCTTATCTAATATTTCTATAAAGGATTATTACCAATGGAGAAGATTTTGGTAGATGTAAGCTATCAACCATTAGATTAAAAGACTAATAAGGAGGCAAGTTCTTTATTGGAGTGGATGGTCAAAATGTTATGAGGGGTTGTAGAAATGACTTTTGAAGTTGAAAGATCAACTAAAATGGGTAGGAGATTAATGCAGGAAAAAAAATTGAATTTAGAGTTAAGGGATAGGTGTATGGTGATGTCTAGAGATGAGAAAGAGAGATAAAAAAGATAATTAGAGGAAGAATTCAAGAAAATGAAGTGAATATCAAAATGTGAAAATGCAGAAAAACGAAAGTGAAGAAGTGCAGAAAACATGAGAGTGATTTTCTTTTTTGATGATTATGAAAAAAATGATAGATTTGTGATTTCGTTATGACTTGTGAGCTGAAATGAAATAGGAATGATGAGGAAATATTGAGTTTTAAACAGAAAGTTAATAGTGATATATATACTCTATTTTCTTCTTCACTGATCACATACGGTGGTTATGGAAAAAAATTATAGATGAGTTATTATTATCAAAGTAGCAAAGGATTAAGTTTGTGATTCACATAAATGATAAGTGATTAAGCTATGAAGTTGGTAAAGTGTCGGGATTGTCATTAAGTGTGCATTGTACATAGTCCATATACACAGTCATGCATGAATAAATGCTTATTATTATGCCATTGTTAATATGTGTGCAATGTGTATATTGCATATATGGGTTATGCAGGCTAAATGTCTACATTCAAACGTTCCTAGAATATGGAAACAAATGCTAATCTGGAGCGTACTATGAGTAGACTTAGATGGTCTCATTTCATTGTTTGTTTTGTGTGAATTTTGGTATTCATCAACTACTGAATGTCTATATGAATGTGATTAATTGTGTTGGTTTTCGGACAGGAGGTCTGATGATTATGATGCTTGGTTGAGATATTGAAGTGTTGCTTGTGTGTGAATGAGACGAACTAAGTGTACATAATTTGATGATAAATGATTTTTGAATGAGCATTTGCATGTGAGTGAAAATGTGGTTCTCAACTAAATGTTGAATACCGGACCAAGGTCCGATGACATATAAAAGTGAAAGTGTAAAGTGAAATAAAGTAGCTAATTGATCATATGTGACTAATGCATTCCATTACATGAATGCAAGAAACATAAAGGCAATTGTGACCGGGGTAGCCACCGAAAAAGGAGCTTAAAGCTCAGAAACTGCGATAAGAGCCTCAGGCTTAATTGTGAATGCACCTAGTATCCACTAAGGGATATAGGAAATAATCTAATATTGCCCGGTATCCACTAAAGGATATGGGCTAGATAAAAAGGCACTCGGTCACAACGAAAATAATAAATGAAAGTGAGTCTCATGTGCACTGCATATGTCTGATATGAATGATTATAATGGTTTGAATAATTCTTAAATGTGATATGTGTTGAATGTAAAATGTAAAATGATTGATTAAGTGTATGAGCTCCAATGTCATTATTCAATAAATAATGTGAATTATGTGTTATGTGGCTGGGTGAGCCATCGAGGATGGTCACTCACTGAGTTTGCAAAATCTCACCCGAAATTTTGCAATATTTTTCAAGCTTAAAAGAGTTACCCCGTTAGGCTAACGGGAGTATAGACACTGCTTTCAAGTAAGAGATAGAGGTCAGGATCAGTTTACGTCTGCATTTGTATTTTCTTTATTTTGTATCAAATTGAGTCTTCTGTAATTATTGTAACTTGTGTATTCAAATATTTATATTTTGTAATAACTTTCCAAAATGGAAAGGGTTGTAAATGAAATTGATTTTGAGTGCAATTAATATATACGTGAATAAAAAAGGTTAGGATCGAAATGGGCCCGATTTGATTATTGATTTTTTCATAAATATGTTCATTTTGTATCGAATTATGAAATCCGAAAGTTTTGTAAAAAGGTGTACATTACTTATGTTGTAATGTAAAGACTTTATGACTAAAGTGTTTTGTTTTTGTGAAAGGGCCCAAATGGCTATTGAAAATTTGGTTGAATGTATAGCTATGATTGAAAAAAAAAAGTTTACTAATAAAGTGGGCTCAAATTAGTTATCAATTTCAGCATATTATGTTTATGGTTTTAAAAAAATGTGAACTGAGATTTGACTGACTAAGTGCTTTAGCATGCCACCCTCGCGGGGCAAGGACTTGGATATCACCTAGGATGTCGGGTACGTGTCTTGCGGGAGTGGGGTGTTACAACGTGTATCCGATATACTATAAATATATAACAAATAATTTATAGATATTATCCATATCTATATATTTGTTTCTTTCTACTTAAAGCAACTTCACAATTACACGTAACTGGCCAGTGTAGCCAGGAAATAATGGAAATCCAAATAATTTGTTTGTTCTTTAAATATGTAATACATAACATTATAAATTTAGTGAGAAAGGAATTATATGGATGAAGAAACTGGAACCACTAAAAAGGTAGTCTTATAAACCTTCAAATATATTTGCTTAAAATTGGCATAAAAAGGATAAAAATTTCCGAAATTGATTATATAATGCATAATTTCTATATGCTAAAATTTATATTGTCTATATCGTACAAAACCTTCAGCCCGAAGGAATCAAATTGTTGTGTTAAGATTAAGCCGAGTCTTTTTGACATGCAATGATGGGGATGGAATGGTGGCATTACAATGAGGGCATTTAAGATTGTTCTTTAAAGCCATAACATACATATAACAACTAGGACACCCAGCAGCAAACATGGTCCGTCTACCAGCCATTTCACTTCCTTGCACTTGTTCGTGTTGTTCCTATTCTTGGTTATGGTCTGACAATGATGTTGGTAGAGATGGAGAGGATCATTTCTGTAAGTAAGATTATTTCTATGCCCTTTTAGAGCTGATTTGACCTTATCAATAGTACACAGGCTCTGCAAATGACTTGGACTGTAAGTTAGAGGTCCCCGGAGTTTCAATTCTAAGGAGATTTCCTCCATAAATGTATTTGCTGAGAAGTTGTTCAAATAAGACACATCTATGTTTTGAAGATGAGACATTCTCATCATGGCATGGTGATCGTAGGTATTATTCTTCTTGGCATCGACCATAGATGTTGGTAATGATAAGGAATGCAACGGTGGATTAGAGTTCTGTCACAAGGTGCAATTCTTACATTAATGTAAGGAAAAAAGCTTCAACTTTTTAAAAGAAATTTAAAAAGGAAAAAGAAAAAAAATAGATATCAAAACGAAAGCACTAAATTTACAAAATGTTTAATCTTTGATCTAAGATTGTGATTCTGATTTCGGTTGACAAAATAATTTCTAAACCAAAAAGAAAAGGTAAAAAGTTTCATGAGCAAAAGAAGATGGTTGTAGCAAACACAAACTATTCAACAAGAAAAGGAAGGACAAAAAAGAAAAGAAATTGAAAAAAAAGTTGCAAATTTATGTCCAACAAGAAAAAAGAAAGATTGCAAGTTGAACAGATACCACCATTCAACTTCAAGTAAGGAAGTGGGATAGCTTGTAAATTGTTATGAATAGTAATTTTTATAACTCTCCAAGCAAGTCTTTAGTCACTGTATTTCTGAATTGCCATTGTTAACCACTGAGCTCACATCAGCTACCATTTTCTTGAGATATTCTTTTAAAGGAGAGGTATTAGAGAAAGAAAGGTTTTATTAGCTAATGGTTTTTCTGATTATTATGAAATGTCTAAGATAGAGAGAGAGAGAGAGAGAGAATGAAACAAGAGAAATGGGCAGCGGGAATGCCTAAGTCTACATGAACAAAAAACCTATAGTATTAGTAAACGCATTCTTCTTGTTTAGACGGCTTTTGATATAAACATAACTTCTTTTTATCATTTAATTCATTGGAACAAGAGAAGGGGATGATATAATGTACGTGTGCTTGTTGGATATACGTTGAGAGTTATTTGTATGGAAGTGTAAATTTTAAATTGATGAACGACTAAAATTTAAATTTAGTTTGTTATATCAGGTAATCATTTTCGCTTTACTATTTTTCTTTAATACGTGATATCTGGTTTATTTTCCCAATGTTGGCTATCCTTTTTTTATTTCCATCAAGCTCTCATATTTAATAAATAACTAGTAGTGACTTTCTCTTGATTACTTAAAGCCTTGAAAATTGCAGCTGTGTTTATGTCTTCGCCTTTTAACTGCTACCAAAGTAAATGTGTCATCATTGTATCATTTCATTTATGAAGGTGGCAATTATTTCATTTCATTAACTCCTTAAATGAATGAAGGCATCGATGTGTGCATGATTATTATTTCATTTCATCTAGGCAAGTGGTAATTATTTCATTTTATTAACTCCTTAGGCATCGAGGCGTTTAGTGCAGTCATCTTATTCCACTTAAAAGCAATATCTGGTCTCTTTTCCCATTGTCACCAATGTTTCTTTATGTTCACCAAGATCCCACGTTTGATAAAAAGCTATCAGTAAAAATCCAGTCATTGGTTCTTTTCTAAAGCCATTAATTGTCTTAGTATGTGGGGTTCATTATTCGCCAAATTGGTGCAGCTTTCTCATCTGATATGGAAAGTTGGCAGTTATTTCATTTCATTAAGTCCCCTAAAAGAATATATAAGATGTGTATTACAAGATGTGGCAATTGCAACTGAAAAATGGAGTTATGAGACAAGTACTCAAGGTTTAAAACTCAAGGTCTAAAGTCTCCATATAAGCCAAGAAATAAAATATTTATTCTTTTATACAATCAAAAAAATTCATATTTGATTTCCCTCAAACACCACTGCACTTCTAATTGGTAGATGTATTATACAAAATTTTTATTTTATAGACATAATCAAAATGCAAATCCCTTAAGAAAGAAGCACATATGAAATCCTTTACCTCTCTTGGAATCCAGTTCTCCTTCAACCAAATAATATCATCCCTTGAGATATTCTCTCCTTTCTGTTCATGTCTGTAGGATCAAAAAGCATGAACCGACAATAACAATACTTTCATAATTCATTCTATCATACATTAAGATTACTATACAGTACATTCCAATTTAAATATCTAAATAAATAGTAGTAAAGATAAAAGGTTACTAAATTGAACACGATTAGCAGGAAAAATGAAAATGGAAAATCGAACAAGGATCAAGGAAATCAGAATACGAAAAATTATGACCGATGAAATTAAGTTTATCTCCAAATGGAAAAGGAAGAAACACATCAAGAACATATGTCGACATATTGAGTTCAAATTTTAATCAGATAAACTCAAACATATTAGACCCCTATGATAATGAACAACATATTCGTGTTACAAATAAAGTGAATTTAGTGTTTGGGACCATATTTCAAAGTCTTCAACTTCAACACATTTTTTTCACATAGTATGATAGTAGCCACAAACTTACAGTAATTGTGTGTTTCTATCTACTTGGCCAACTGGATTAGGATCTATACTAGTCCTATCAATCAAAAGGTGATGTTAAATACTCGATGGTGGCGTGTTTTGCATGTGATTTGCTGAAAAAGAAAATGATTTGCTTTGATCGCCAATTATACCACTATTGTTGAAGCTTGTTTTTTTGAAAAAAGAAATTCCAAAGTTGTGTTAGGGATTATACATTGATCAACCCTATCGTAAGTGATAACAGGAGGTAATGTGAAATGTACATATAAAATTTTGAAAATAAAAGAAATCATTTACACTATACCCACATCTCCAAAAAGAAATTTATTTATTACAAAAACATTTGTAGTCCCGCTAGAACTTGACAGTGAAACTGGTTTCCTAAAATCATTGGGTGACAAAGAAGATTGCTTGGAATTAATATCTTTCAATCTGCCAAAGGACTTGAAGATGAGACATCTCAAAGGTGGAAAAAGTAACAAAGCAAAAGATAAAGAGCAACAACTTTTTCAATATCTACTATAATACCCATTAGCATCATCCTAGTCGTTATGAAGGTGACTCTGTACAATTAGCAAACCATCTCCTTTTCCTTGAGAAAACACAAAGATAAAATTCTTGGCATTTTATTATACTGATATCATAAACAACAACTATAAGAACCAGATCACAGAGCAAATCACCTGTTTTCATACTCCTGTAGGCATCTCTCCAAATATATCATCATAGTACTTTTAATATGATCTCTCACCCTATACAAATTCAAATAAAACATATCATTAGCTAAACACTTGAACAAACAAAATCATTCAAGAGTCAATCTACTTTCATTACAAAATGAATATACCTTTGGAGTACCCTAACTAAGTCCTACCCCTCCTAAAGCTCTTTCAGAAGATTGCATCCTATTTTGATGAGGTGACTTCCCCACTAAAACTAATCGTTGAGTGACATGTACAGTTTACACTAATTTAGCTGGATGTTCACCAAAGAAAGAGATGCTTATAATACAGTAACAAAGAGATGCATCCTATCAAACTGTGAAAGAAATCTGAAGCTTACAGCTAGAAGATCTATCCCATCCTTGTCTAGATTAGATGATGATAGATTCTCTGGCATCCACTAAAGATACTCATGCCACTTTAGTAGGTTGCCTACTCCTCGCCAAACTTCTTCATTTGGAGTGCCCAGTAACCTAAAATACAATGGTTGTAGAAATATTCAAGAATAGGAAACGAATTTAGTCATATAAACAAAGAAGTTTCATTCAATTAAAGTCAAAATTTTGTTATTCAACCTGAAAATACGGAGGAGTTACTGTAGCTCAGAATCTCTAAGAATTGAAAAGGAATACAAGCATAATGGTGTATTAAGAGCGAATAGTGTCAAAATTCATTCTCAATAACCTGCCTCAATAAAAATGGAGAACATATCTTTAATTTTAAAACCTTGATTTTACAGAAATTTAAAGATCATCTAAAAGCGAAACACCCACCTACAATAGTTATGGTAAATCATCACCGACGACCACCTGTTCGAACTCCTTACTGGCATTCTCCCTGAACACATGTCTCCACAACATGCCCCTCGAGTTAGGTCAAACGAAGAAGTGAGTGAGTTGTAGCATGTCTCGGTACGAACTGAAGACCTCTGTTATGTACTAGTGACTCGCTGGTAGTTCAACAACTCCTCCTCTTCATTGTCAAATGATTTCTCTTTCTTCACGATCTATCTATCATCGGGCCTCACGCAAAAAGCGATGATTGACGATCACATGACACGAATTTTTTCCAGAACCATGACATATGATGGTAGAGGTGATGGTCTGGGTTTGAGAGATGAAGAAAGAAATATCCATCACATATAATGTTAGGGGCAACAATGATGCCAAAGGTGGTGTTGCGATAGACACTAGGTTTAAGAGAAAGAGATCATTGCCGTCTTTCTGGGCTGTTTATTAAGAATGACAAAGAAAATTTCTCTTGAAAGTCTAGAACTTTGAGAGAGGAGGGAGAGAAAGGGTAGAAATTTGGAGAGTTTCAGTATTTTATCTTTGATATGTATCTCAATTAAATGAAGCTCTGTATCTCAACTAACACTACAAGAAAAAAGACGTTTAGCGACGGAAATTACCGACGGAATAACCAAAAATTCCGTCAGTAATAATGTTGC
>JAOSBN010114409.1:0-10384 GCA_027563595.1 Erythroxylum suave
GTCCTGAAATTTGGCTTGAATTTGAGAATAGTGTTCTATCGAGGTATGGGAATAGTATGTAGTAATTTGATTATAACCTACATGATACTGAGACAAAATGCATGAATTTGATGTCGTTAGAAACTAACACATAAAGGAACATTTGATTAGAAGAAGGTGTTGCTTAACTACCTCATTTGCTAGGACATACTGATCATACAATACTGACCTAAAACTTTGTCTTGTGAGAAACTGGAAAAAAACTGCAGGATAAATTGCTTGATGTTATGTTTATGGATTACGATCAACAATTTTGTATGATGTGTGTTATGGAAGTTTTGAACTAGAATCAAGGTAAGTATGAAGAGAATTTGAAGTAGGAACGATAAGATATGTATAGATGTGTTAGATATGACAAATAGGAATGGGAAATTTAAAAATTGGCTCGTAAAGGTCTGTTGGACAGACTTCATGTCTGCTGGGTAGACATTCTCTATAATTTTAGTGTTCCAACTCTGTACATGTCCATTTGGAGCGACATAATGTCCATTGGGCTGACATTCTCTAGGCAGGTTCATAAATGTCCAATTTTAACCCTTTAGATGGTAAAATCTCTCTTTGGGATCTTCATGGAAGTTGCAAAACTTGAAGTCCTCTTAGAAAGGTACTTAAATGACTGTAATCCGACATCCACAATGAAAGTTATGCTTATTGTCCCAAATCATGTACATATATGAATTTGTTGACTTGTTAATGCTTTCTTATTATGTAATTAGGCTTGAATATGATCTTGAATAAGCCTAGTGGTTGATGAATGAGATGATTAAAGTAATGAAAGTGTATTAGGTATTAAAGAATGGTTGAAAGTTGGTAATTGATCATGAGATGTGTATTAAGGAAATGTACCTGAGATTGGCATTGAACATGCATAATATCTGACACATATGTAAATGTACTTATGACTAATTATTCATATGAAAATGCACATGAGTAATATATAAATGTATGTGATTGCTTATAGAGGAGCACATTGAGTGACCAATTTTAGACATTACTGGGACTTCAAGGCAATGAGCTAAAGGGAGCATTTATGAGTCAACCTAAATGATCATCCTATTTAACTCCCATTTACTGAACTGTTTGTGATCTGTATATGAATTCTGGACTTTAAATTTCCGAGGAGTTTGATATTCGAGAATGTATTTGAAGTGTTCTATTTGCATCTAAAACTTGAATGATATATGTTTGCTACTGAATTCTGATTAATTTCTAAATACTCAACAAAAGTTGAATATTGGACTGAGGTTCGATGAATATAGGATTCTGTCTGTGCATCATATGTGAATGCTATTCATAGCTTATTCTGTTATTTGATGCATTTTATAAAATAATGTTCAAAAGAAAGAACTGTGATCAGAGTAGCCAATCTAAAAGAGCTTCAAGCTTAGAATTCGGCACGTAGAGCTTTGCTCCGTGATTTTTATATTTGACTGAGTCTAATAGGTCAGTATCTTTAATTGTATTTGTATCTGAAAGGCACTCAGTCACAACAAATAATAATGAATATGGAGTCTTATATGCATCTGCATTTATAAAATTCATCCCTCATTATGTCCAATAAGAGTAGTCCATCGTCCCCAACTCCTCTATGGGAATTTTCCCTTATAAAACACAAGAGGACATTAGGTGACTTAGGGAGTGAATGGATCAACCTGCGCAAATTGTCATGAACCGATTAACCCCTCCAGCACCCACTACACAAAACCAGCCATAAATACCAATCAACTAAAAACCTAAAACACTTCCCCAGGAGCATGGATCACTTACGAGAAGAATCAACCCTCATAGAAGACATTAAGCACTCGGCCTTGTTTTATTAAAGATAACTATAGTCTTTCTAGTGACTCCAGTGAATCAAGTATCCAAGTGAGAAGGAGGAGGAGAGATGACAATGATGATAGGGGATTAAAAATAGATTTTCTTGAGTTTGATGGTAATTTGGATCTGAACAGTTTTATTAATCAGTTGAGTGAGATTTAAAGAGCATTTGAGTTCAAAGGCTATTCGAAAGATAAGAAATGCAAGGTATCCATTCTGAAATTCAAGGGTTATTCTTCCTTATGGTGGGAGAAAGTTAGGAAGAAGAGAGAGATGGAAGGCAAGAGTGAGATCTTGGGATAAGTGGAAAAGGCTGATGAAGAAGAGGTTCTTGCCCGAAAATTACAAACAAGACCTCTACCTAAAATTGCACCAACTTAACCAAAGGGACAAGAAAATAGAAAAGTATATAAGAGAGTTTGAAGGCCTTATGATGAGAAGGGATATTCCTAAAGAGGAAGAACAAACCATTGCACAATTTTTAGGTGGATTACAAAAGGAAATTGCTCACAAGGTGGAGCTAAAACCTTATCATTCCTTTATAGATGATTGCAAGCTAGCCAACAAAGTGGAGAAGTAATTACAAAGACTAAGACTTTCAGTTTCTAAGACTTATTACAAGGGAAACATTAACTACAAGGGTTCCTCATCTTATTCTAGGCTTTATGTTTCCAACAAAGACAAAGCCAAGGAAAAGGTGAATGATTCTCCTAAGGAGAAGTTATGGTTTGTGAAGCAAGAAGGTAACCGAGGGGATTTAAAAGATAAGAAGTGTTTCAAATTCCATGGTTATGGTCACTTCCAAGCCAATTATCTTAACAAGAGAGTAATGACAACCAAGAAAATTGAAAAAGCTATCCAAGAGGAAGCAATTAAGAGAGAGGAATCTGAGAATGATGAAGAGATAGTTAAAGAAGTTGATGTTGAAAAAGTCTTAATTTTGAGAGAGTATTGCATGCACAAGTTGATTCCCATAAAGAACAATGGAAGAACTTATTCTAAACTCGATGTACCATAAAAGGAAAGGTGTGCTCAGTCATTGTAGATAGTAGGAGTTGTACTAATGTTGCTTCCACCACTCTTGTGGAGGAATTAAACCTTCCTACCCTTATTTATACCCATCCTTATAAACTACAATGGTTGAGTAATGGGAGTACAATATTGGTCACTAAACAAGTGGTGGTGCCTTTATCTATAAGCAAGAGTTATGTTAACGAAGTGTTATGTGATGTGATGCTCATGGATGCAAACAACTTGTTGTTGGGGAGACTATGGTAGTATGATAGGGAGTTTATTCATGATGGGAGAAAGAACACCTACACTTTCAAGTTCAATATGAAAACCATCATTAAGTTCAATATGAAAACCATCATTTTAGCCCCTTTGTCACCTAACTGAACACTTCAACCCTCACCATCACCTAAACCTGAAAAAATGCAAAAGAACCTTTTCCTAAATGCCAAACAAGTGGAAAAAGCCATCAACAAACACCAACCCATCCTAGCCTTACTTATAACTAAGAGAAGAGAAGTCATGAAAAGTTAACCCCAACTATTAGTCAAATTGTTACTCCATGAATTCCAAGATGTTTTCCCTAATGATTTGCAGCCTGAATTACCACCATTGAGGGGTATTGAGCACCATATAGATTTGTTACTGGGAGCACCCCTACCAAACAAACCAGCCTATAGATGCAATCCAGAGGTGTCTAAGGAGTTAGGGTTTTGTGAGGGAGAGTACAAGTTTGTGACATCCCATTATCCCATGATTAGGGTTAGAACCCTAGGATACTATATATGAGAGTTTATGAGAATTTAGAAGTACATTTCATGCATTATATGGCATACACATACACGTGAATAATGTTCTCACTCATGAAAATAATTGTGCATGCATTCATTGACATTTTCCGGGTATAAGTGATTTTAATGTGATTAAAGTGTGAATTATGGATTAATTGTCTTGAAAATTTAATTGGTGTGTATTAGAACTAATTCCACATTTTTGGTGACATTTTGCATATTTTGGAGATTTATCAAAAATTTGGAGTACTTTGGACTAAGAAAAATATAAAAATAAGAGACAAATGGAAGTGTGACATTTGGATTAATAAGTATGGAGTGACAAATGGACAAATTAATTTTTGACATATAGACAAATCTTAGAGTAACTTGTGGACTGATTAAAGGATGACAAATGGCATTGATTAATGGAAAAATGGCTACTGTACTTAAATGACATGTGACTTAACTTTAATGGTAAAATATGGCAGCACCTATACTCGACACATGTTGAACATGCCTTTAGAGATATGGCCATCTCATTAGATGGCACCTAACACCTTAGGTGTAAACTTAAGCAGGAGCAAACTACTGGATCGAAAATGAAAGAATGCAAGATTTAGTTAAATAGTAGATTTTAAAACTTTTTCGAATCAAAATGCAGTGGAAATAACATAACCAAATCAACATGTTTCAGCTATACATGATACGATATAAGGAAAATAATTTATATAAGAACAAGGTGGTAGAAATATATCAACTCCTTGCTACGACTTTGACTCCTTGCTTTTCTATCCTCTCCTTTATTATTGTATCGCGACCAATTTGATCTACCACTTGTTCTTCTTGGACAACTTGGCTAACAAGATCCTTTAGTGGGAAAGGAGAAGAAATATTTTTGAAGAGATTTTTCTTAAAAGAAAGAAGCCAAAAATGAGATTCTTCTCATTTAAGTTTTGTTTATGCATGCATAAGAGGAAAGAGTCAGTCAAAAAACAAAATGCATGAACACTTGTTTCTCTCCTTGTGAATTTTGGTTATCATGAAAGAAAGATATGATATGCAACCAGTGCATCACTTCATTCTTTAATAAATCATAAAGAAGCCAATAAATGAGACTCTTCTCATTTGTTTAAGATGGCTATATGAGAAGACCAATAACCTAAATGAGACCTTCTCATTTTCGGTTATGGATGGAAGAAGGAAGAGAGAATAAATCAAATGCACCTCTTCCTTTCTTTAATAAAATGAATGCTAAAAGGTTACATTACATGCCATCATTAAAAGACAGCTTTTGAACTATTTAATGATAAGATCATTACTCCATTTAATGATGTTAAATCATGATAAAAATCATCTTTAATTAAGCAATTCAATGCTACATGTGCAGCTGCACATTTAGGTATTAAAAAAACGAAAATATGCCCTCCTTTTTTCTTTAATAACTTTGTTTTAATTTAATTAATTTAATTAATCAAATCAAACCAAAGTTACGCTCAATATTAAATGTTCATTTGGGCCTCTAATTAAAGTAAGTCCAACATTGAATCATGGGTTTTAAAACCTCTATTTATATTTCTTTGCTTTTCTTGATAGCCTTCCTATAAACCAAATGGGGTTCTAATTGGACTTATATAATTCAAACTCCAATAAGCTCGGAATTAATTTAATCTCATTAGAGTTAATTCTAGCTTATTAACTAAATGTCATTCCACTAAAAACAATTGGTTGAACTCTTGAATACTAAGTATTATGAGCATACATGTTTCAAATAAGATGTCTAATTACAAACTTTATTATCAACCATATTATAGCCATCTACTCAATAAAGGGTAAAATTACTATTTTTGCCCTTATATTGGTTTTTCCTTCTAGATATCCCATTTTACTCTATATGTTCATTAACACATAAGATCTCATCTTGGTGCCAAGAATTGATGGGTAGCTAGTCCATCAAACTACTAATGCCAGGTTAATCACTAAACTCTGTAAAAACATCTAAAAGTGATGATATCACTATAAACTCTTTATTTGAGTGAATGTTCCCAGATTCATGTTTCAATTAATAATTCCAACATGCAAACATTGGATTGATACTTTGTACAAATCCATTCCGATCATATCAAGAATTATAATGAAATACATATGAGTTGATCACTCATCAAGATTGTGGTTCATAATAACAGAATGCTAAGGTTTATGTTTAAGATTAAAGTAACAGCCCACACAATTATTTAAAATATACTTGATTCTAGATTCATTTAATAGTGCCATTATCGATAGTCAACTGTTATCATGATATGAAACTCATGATTCCCATGAAGTAAACTCTTTTACATAACTCCAACACAAACTTGGTTCAACCCATTCTTGTTCTTCTTTCCTCTCACACACCACCGAAACACTCTTCTCTTTCACATCCCTGTGCTTGTTTATGTGCATGTCTCTTTGTTGTACTAATAATTCGTGCTTCACCCTCACAAAGTTAGGTAGAGAATCAGAATATAGTTGCCTTATTGTCCTAGCCAAAATCCATTCAAGTTCCACCTTGGATGTACGATGATTCTGCATTTTTGGAGTACTGATTTAGAGTGTCTTTTGAGCTGGAATTGAAGTTAAACAAGTAATTAAATGTTTGATCTTTATTTCATGATTAATGGTAAAATAGTGATACTTGAATTGGAATGTATTGCATGTGGGGTTGATGATTAAAGTGTGCTGGAATCTGTTGGCTGTAGTGTTTTTACTGAACATGCATCTGTATTTTTGACATAACTTGATATGTGGATATCAAAATTAGATGAATTTTTATCTAGATTAAACTAGAGACATATGCATACATTTTCTGTGAAGGAATCAAATTTTAATTATGTCCTTAAGAGTCTTGAACTGTGGCTTGAAGTTGAAAACTGCGTACTGTTGTGTTATAAGAACAGTCTATAATAATTTGATTATAACTTGCATAATACTGAACGAAAATGCATGATTTTGATGTCATTAGAAACTTAAGGCATTTTGGAACATTTTTTAAGAAGAATGTGTTACCTAAATACTTCATTTTATAAGTTGTAATGGTCATACAAAACTGATCCAAAAATCTGTCTTACAAAAAAATTTGGAAGATTAGAGCTGTAGGTTGAAATTGTGGTTTCAATTTTATCTTCCTCTTTAGGCCTATTTTACATATCTTTAGGGCATGAATTTGAAGAAATGAAAAGAATGAAAGTTTTATACATAGGTCTTAGCTTGACCTCTGAGAAAGTGGATTGATAAAATAGTGACTAGAGCTTGAGTTATGCTTGTTTTCCTAATACTGCCCGTAATTGACCCCTGTACAGGAACCTTATATTATTCCTTATTTTTGGAGACTTTAGAGCTCGAATTGGTCAAAGTATAAAACATGAAAAATGATTTTTTATGTCATTAATGCTTTTGTGAAGAAGTTTGTCCAGAAGATATCTTGATAAGTTTATGTACTTAATTGAAGTTATACCCTAAATCAATGCACTGTTTTGATGAGAATGAGTTCAAATCTGGAAATTTTGATATGTTTAAGGATTAAATGATTTATTTAATAAAAATATGATCTTAAGAAAATGAGAAATGTGTATAAGGTATAGATTATTGAGCATTGAAGAGCATAGGGTATTTATGACTGAAAATTGGGTGCATGAATGAGTATATGTTGTTGGAAAATTTTGGTGAATGTATAGATGTAGCTTGCTAAAATTTCAGATATAAATCCCAATTGTGTGAGTGTAAAATATGAGTTGATAATGATATAAAGATGTTCTCATCAATGTAATGTGATTCAAAGTATGTAAGTAATGAATTTGGATTTATTGAATAAGAACTAGGAAATTGTGGGCATGCATAATCTTAGGAAAATGAGTGAAATATGTATGAGTGATAAATTGAAAGTGATCAAGTGTATGAAAGAAACATACCCGATAATTTGTCATTGAACATGCATCATACATGATACATTCATAATTGTACTTATGACTAATTATTCATATGAAAATGCACATGAGTGATAAATAAATGTATATGATTGCTTTATAGAGGAGCATATTGAGAAACCACTTCTAGACATTGCCAGGACTTTAAGGAAATGAGCTAAAGAGAGCATTTGTGAGTAACCTGAGATGGTCTCACATTAAATTATTTATTGTTTACATTCCGTATTGACTTATTATATTAATGTGATTGGGTTAATTCCATACAATTGATTGTCCGAGGAAATCTATATTTGTGACTATGTTGGAAGTGTTACCTGAATGTAAATATGATTGCCTATGTGTTCTCAACTTATATGTTGAATGCTAGACTGAGGTCTGATGAATATAAGATTCTATCTGTGCATCATATATGAATGCTATTAATGGCATATTATGTTATGTGATGCATTTCATAAAATGCATATTCAGATAAAGACGTTGTGATTAGAGTAGCTAGTCTGAAAGAGCTTTAAGCTCATAATTCTGCACATAGAGATTTGCTTCGTGATTTTTGTATCTAACTGGGCCCAATGGGCCAATATCTATATTTGTATCTGTATGTGAAAGGAACTTGGTCACAATAAATAATAATGAAGCTGAAGTCTCATATGCATCTGCATTTATGTATTTATGAATATAAAATATATGCTTATGAAATATTTTCTGAATTTGTGATGTTAAAGTGATATGCTATGATAAAGTGATTGATTGAGTTGTACAAGTTTTGAAAGAATGTTTGTGAAGTGTATAGCATTCATTATGTCTTATTGTGATGGAAAATGTTTTGAAATTGGTTGGTTGTATGATATTTGTGTATTTTCCTAGAGTGAGATCATTAATGATGGTTCACTTATTGAGTTTGCAAAACTCATCAAAATTGCAACATGGCTTTTTAGGTATGAAATAGGAGATCTAGATTTCTAAGATCCTCTAGGAGCACATTTTGGACTAAGATATAGCTCAAAGGTCTGTCAGTTGACATTTGAGGAGTTGTAATTGTTTTTAAGTAGTTTACATATGTCATGTGGAACTTATGTATAAAGGATGTAAATATTGGTTTTATTGACTACTTTGTAAACTTCTATGAATGAAATGAAGAGTTGAGGTTTTTAAGTATTATGTATTCTTTATGATGCCATTTAAGAGATTATGTTTACTTTAGCATACCATTGTCATAGGATTTGTACTTGAATGTCCTCTAGATGTTCGGGTATATACTTTATGGTAGTGGGATGTGACAGAGTCCTTATTCAATTCCCACCTTATTAGTGCCAAATAAAGATGGGAGTCATTAGATGTATGTTGATAGTCAAGCCATAAATAATACACCATCAAGTATAAGTACCCTATGCCTAGGCTTGATGAGTTACATGGGTCCAACATTTTTCCAAGATTGATCTTCAAAGTGGATATCACTAAATAAGGATGAGAGAAGGAGATAAGTGGAGAACAATCTTTAGAACCAAAAGAGGACTTTATGAATTGATGGTTATGTTGTTTGACCTTTCAAATACACCAAGCACTTTCACACGAGGTATTGAAACCTTTCTTGGGCAGATTTGTAGTGGTTTATTTTAATGATATACTTTTGTATAGTCATTGTGAGATTGATCATATAAGCCATCTTAGACAAGTTTTTGAAGTATTGAGGAAGCAAAGGTTGTATGCCAAGATGGAGAAGTATGAGTTTTTTTCAAGAGTGTAGTGTTTCTTGGGTATGTCGTAATGGGAGATCGTATTATGGTTGACCAATCCAAAGTGGACGCAATTTGAAGTTGGCCAGAACCTAGATCCATAAATGATTTTATGATTTTTCATGGTTTTGCATCATTTTATAGAACATTTGTGCCAAATTTTAGCACACTTATGGCTCCCATGTCTGATTCCTTGAGCACAATAAATCACTATCTTGCCATGTTTGAACATTTTCTTTGTTCCTTTATCATTTTTTCAATGTTTTTTGTTGATCCTTATGGCACACTCATTTGAAAATCTACTCGTTTGCTTCACAATTGTATTTGACCAATTGGTCTTGGTTTTGTTTGGCTAGTTCTTTAAAAAGCTAAATGAAAATGTTTGAGTAGTAAAAGGTATAAGGGTGAGCTTATTATAAAAAAAGGACATTCAATAGTGCAAAAATAAGTGTTAAAAGACATTGATTTGACGGAAAACATTTAAAGGAGTGTTGGTGAGCTACTTTCAAATTTTCTTGTAGGTTTACAAAAAATGACTTCCAAAGAGAAATGTGTACTTAGGAAAGGAGAAAAGAAAGACTCATCTGAAAAGTAGGTCTATGATAAGTTCTCGATTCACTATGTATTTACACCTAATGCTTAGTCATTATTCTTATGTTCTGCTTCAAATACTTATTTTGGTTCGTATTTTGCTTTAGGTACAATTTAGAGGAATAAGAAACATAATGAGCTAAATCTACATCTTTGATGTTGATCTATCAATTCTCAACCTTATTTTCTTTTATGGAACAAGAAGGAGATGAATTAAGGTGAAGATGGGACAAAGAATTAAAGAATAGGAGTTATTATGACTTACACAACCATATAAGGGAACGCGTAACTCACCAAAAATATGTACAAACTCGAAGATGTTTCAAGCAACCTCTAGACCTGCATGCTCGTGTGAATACTTAGATGGTAAGTTGGTGATAGTCTGTAAATCTAGCATGTTTTAGTTCCTAATTCTATGCTTATTTGGTCCTTTATTGTGCTTAAATGTGAGCTTTTACTT
>JAOSBN010114411.1:0-39805 GCA_027563595.1 Erythroxylum suave
AGAAGTGGTTATCAAGGATCAAGAAGCAGTTAGAGACTTAGGCTATAAATACTAGTCTTAGTCGAAGATTTTACAACTTTACGAATCTTACAACTCTGGAGAAATCATTTGATCTTTGAGCTTTCAAGTGCTTACTTAGAAGAGAGAAATTCAGTAGTGCGATACTTAGAGAGCTAACCCTACTGTAACAAAAGCTCACAATATCTTTCTAGTGAGAGAAAGAGAAGGCTGAAAGCCTGGAGAGGCTACGTTAGAAAAAAGAATACTTTATGTAAAAGACCTAAAGAGGCTCTAGAAGGGAAGAAAAAATACTTGTAATTGTTTGAAGTATAGTGAAACACTCAGACGAACTCTGAGGACTGGACGTAGCCCACGGTTTTGGGTGAACCAATATAAAAATTGCAACGTCTATCTTCTATCCTTTTACTTCAGTTTATTTTGTTATTAAACATTTATATAGAAGTTATTTGCGATTTCACTACGTAACAATTATCCTATAAGTTTTGTGATATCTTTTTAATAAGTTAGAGAATTTTTTAGTAAGATTTTTTATTCACAAAAAAGATACACCGTTCAACCCCCCCCCCCCCTTCTTGGGTATCAAGTTTTTTGTACGTAAATTCTATACTAAAGTGTGATTTACTTCAAGTTTAACCTTAAACCTGATTGGTTCTCTAATTTGCACACATCCATCCACTTTAGTTTGACTTTGTTACTGAAGGTTAGGCTTCCACTCCATAAGTAATTCCTAAGGGACCTGTCTATATCTTTGGTTAACTTGGTTGGGAGGAAGAGATAGACATATACATACCTATATACTAGAGATGATGGATTTTTTAGTCATAAGTTACCAATAAAGGATAAAAACTTATTATTTTTACAAAGGTTGATAGTTTATATAGGTGAGTCTTAAAGCTACTACAAAGGCTCCTATGTACTTAAAAGGTTGTTTTGTTAGTTGATACCTATTGCTATAGAGATATAAGTTGCTAAGTTGTTTGTCCCTATTGAACATATAATGTTGCTCTTCCTTTTGTTGATGTTTAACTTTAGATGAATTGAAAAGGTGTAAAAGGAATTGATTAGGGTGTTTATTGAGTCTTTTTTGCTCAATAAAACATGATAATTTCATTTAAAAATTGAGGTTAAATAGTTGGAGATTTTACAACTAGTATGGTAATAGAAATTTTTTGATGTTATGAGGTTCTCCTTTATAAGTCTGAGCAAAGCCTCAGTATGTGGGAATCCCACATCAGTTGGAGAGGAGAACAAAGTATGCCTTATAAGGGTATGGATACCTCTCTCCTAAAGACGTGATTTCCCAACTGGACTGGGAAGAGCAAAACTGTGAGGGTTTGGGTTGGAGCCAAAGCCCAAAGCGAACAATATCTACGGGCGGGTGGTCTGGGTTGTTACAAATGGTATCAGAGTCAGTTCCCGACACGTTGTGCCAGTAAAGACGTTGGACCCAAAGGGGAGTGGCCAGTGAGGATGCTGGGCCCAATAGGGGGTGGATTGTGAGAATCCCACATTGGCTGGAGAGGAAGATGAAGTATGCCTTATAAGGGTATAGATAACTCTCCCCTAAAGACGCATTTTCTCGGCTAGGTTGGGAAGAGCAAAATCGTGAGAGTTTGGGCTGGGCCCATGGTGGACAATATCTGTGGACAAGTGGTCTGAGCTGTTACAAATGATATCAGAGCCCATTCCTGATCTGCTGTGAAGTGCATTTTCCTAGCTACACTGGGAAGAGCAAAACTGTAAGGGTTTGGGATGAGCCTAAAGCTCAAAGCAGACAATATCTATGGGCAAGTGGTCTGGGTTGTTACACAGTATAGATGCTTAATAGGTATATAAACAATGGATCTCCTTGCTTGAGGCCTTTTAAACTTCTGAAGCTTTTATTTTTCTCTCCATTGACAAGTACATTGAATGATGTTATAGTGATACAATCTTGGATCCAATTGACGAATTGGCTTGGGAAACTAAAAGCCTTGAGAATTCAAACAAAGCCCCCTATTATATCAAAAGCCTATTAAATTCAATCTTAAATGCATAGATCTTTATATTAGAGTCTTTATGTTAGTTATTGAAAATTTCTTCTATAAGGAAGATGTTATCTATAATGCTCTTACCTTGGATGAAAGCATCCCAGCTAGGGTCTATGAATATACAAAGAGTAGTTTTAATTATGGGTATTAACATCTTATATATGATTTTGTAAAATGAAATTACATTATAAGATTGGCTTAAAATCTTACACCTTATAGTTATTGGGAGCCTTTGGAATGATGTCAATTAATGATTTGTTAAATTGCTTAAAAGTATTTCCTAAATTAAAGAAACCCAATACAAATTTGTTTACATAATCGCCTATAAAATTCCATTATTTTTCAAAGAAGAAAATATCTAGTCCATCTAATTTAGAAACCAAGATCAAAGAATTTTTTTAAAATAATTTCTTAAGGTTCCAAGAGGAACAATGGAGCATAATCTCTAATCATGCATTCCATAGCTAGCAAGAATCATAATAGGCTATAAATAAAAAACAATTCAAGTGCTCAACTCAAAACAATTGGAAAAATGTCTTCATATAGAGATATATTCATTGTTTCTCTAGGAAAAAGTTCATATTACTTTTATATATGATGCAAATAATGCCTTTTATAGAAATAACATATAGATAGAAACTAAATAACTAACCAAAACTATCAAAGGACCATGGACAGTCATGGGAGACTTCAATTGTATTCTCTACATATATGAACTTAAGGGATAAGGGAATAATATAGAAAAGTGGATAAGGATTTTAGTATCTATTTAAGTAACTTAGGGTTAATAAATCTCACATGTAGAAGGAGCTTGTTTACTTAGACCAATAAGAAGGATGGAAAATACTTCATAAGAAAAAAGCTAAAAATAACTTATAGTAGTTGACAAAATTTCCGAATTCAATAAATTAGCTCATTAATTATAGATTTTAGACCACTCTCTATTGAAAATAAATAGGTAGAAATATGTAAGAAAGCTAAGAACACTATTTAAATTCTTTAATTTGCTAGTTGAATTAGAAGGATTTGATAATATCATCCCTCAAGGTTTGAATAAACCTATTGATGGAATTGAATCTTTCAAACTAGTTACCAGTTTGAAGTTTATCAAGGAAGAATTGAAGAAGTTACATAAGAAAAAGTTCAAGATGGATACCCAAAAAGAAGTAGAATAAGTTAAAAAGCAATTGAATGAGGTTCAGAATCTATGAAAAATTGATCTAATGAATTATAAGTTGAGAAATAAGGAGAAAGTCATACTGAATTGATGCTTCTCTTCCCTAGAAGCTCATAAATCTCTTCTAAAACGAAAGGCCAAGATCAATTAGTTAAGCAAGGGAAACTCAATCCCTTCTAAGCATATCTAAGAACTAAATCCTCTTCCTAAAGTTTTATAGCCTAACTTTCTAGATTCATTCATCGCTTATTAAATCAAACCTAAATAAAATCTTTAGTAAGACCCATTTCCAATTTTAGAATAAAAACATGCTCCTTTCAATTACCATTAAAATAAATCTCCATGACCTAATGGCTTAAATGCCTTCTTTTTCTAAAGGTCCTACGATTTACTAGAACATCATATCTATAAATTGGTTAAGGAATTCTTTACATTAGCCATCCTCCTGAAGGTATTAAATAACACTTTCCTTTGTATAATCCCCAAAATCCTCTATCTTATCTCATTTTTAGACTTTAGACCAATTTTTTATTGCAACATATTGTACAAAATCATTTCAAAAATTCTTTTCTTGAGGCTTGAAATATATAATCAAATATTCTCATACCATTTTTAATGTAGGTAGGAATATTGATGAAAATATTTTGATAGCTCAAGAAGTATTAAGACTATTACTTTAAAAAAATTGTCAAAATTTTCTTCATAAAGATTGACTTCACCATAACATTTGACAAACTTAATTAAACTTTCTTACATCACACACTCTAAGTCTTTGGATTTCCTATTATGTTCATTAGTTAGATATATAAATGCATCTCTACCCTTCATCTAGCGTATTGATAAATAGGAAAGCCACTTAATTGTTTAAGGGAGCAAAAAGGGTTAGATAAGGAGATTCTATATCTTATTATTTATTTTCATTAGCTATTAAGGTTTTCATAAGGCTGATAAACTATAATATAAATCAAGGGAGATATTTAAAGTATCATTATAAATACAAAAGAATCAAACTTTTGTATTTACAAGGGCTAACTCTCAATCAGTTCAATTACTACTATAATGTTTGGAGGAATTTACAAGGATGTATGGGTTGGTAGTTAATGAGGAAAAAATTCAAATCATAATATCTATAAATTTATATCAGATTATATAAACTTTGTCACTATTCTCAAGACTTCAATTATCTATAATCCCCATTAAATGCATAAGATTGCCAATTTTAACTTCAAGACTAACTTACAAGACTGTAATCTTTTGTATGATTCAATCCAAAGTAGAACTCATTGTTAATGTAAGAAAAAAAACTATCATATGCTGGGATAATCTAATTAATAAACATAATTCTCAATTGTATACCAATTTACTGGAGCTCTCATGTAGCTATGCCAACTAAGATCATCAAGGAAATAAAAGGAATCTTCAAGAACTAGTCATGGAGTGGAATAATAAGCATCCAAAAAAATTCTAAGGTTAAATAGAGAGATGTATGAACTTGTAAAACACATGGAGGATCTGTAATAAAATCAATAAGAGTGGTAGACAAAGCCCTAATGTAAAAGGAATTTGGGGGATATAAAAAGAAAAGGAAACATTACGTGTGAAATGGATGAATAAGGAGTATATAAGAGATTTCAATTTCAAGAAAATGAAGCCTTTTGCCAACTCTTCCTCTACCAAAAATTTTATCTTAACCTTAAGAGAAGTAATAAGGAAGGGAATCAAGTATTTAATAGGAAATGAGGAGTAAACTAGCTTCTAGTTTGATAACTGGGTATAATAGGGACATCCTAATTACACCTCTCCTATAACTCAATACGACATTATCCTACCCTCCTGACCAAAAGCTAGCTCAGTAATCCAAAAGAATTAGTGGGTCTGCCATACTAGAAGGATGAACAGTCTCCTTTCTAGCTTTCCATCATATAATCATCTGGCTCAATGATCCCTCTAAATGGTTCAAAATTTCCTCATGTACATGTCGATTCATATATATAAACTAGGAGGGAAAATTAGACAAATTGATCTAATTTAATAATCAAGTCCGTTAACATCCGTTCATAGTATGTTAGTCAGTAAAAATAGGCTTCTAACACTTGATAGAATGAGCTAGTTAGGAACAAATCACTATACACACTATAAATCTCAAGTTGATACAAGAGATCACATATTCTTTACATGCAATTATACATATGGCTTATGGAGAAATTTAACACAATGACTCAACCTTCAACTTAATTCTATAATATTGGAAGACATAATTTATTTGAAGTTGAAAATCAACAATTCTAATGATCATACAATAGTTATGCATAAACTTTTTAATTTATGAAATTTCGAGGGATAGAAATTATAGATGATTTCAAAATATAAGATAAGATGCAAGATTACTAGAGCAGTACATACTAAGAAGAATAAGGGAAATCATAATGATAAAGAAGCTACACATGATTTGTAGTTCAATCTACAAGATGGAATCTCGTTTATCTTAAAAGGCAAAATTCAAGAGAGAAATATCATAAGGAAGAAATCAAAAGAATCATATGGAAAAGTGACTAGTGATAAACAAAGAAATAAAAAATAATGTAGATAAACAATAGAAGAATCGGTAATAATTGATATGAAAAAATCTATAGCTTAACCATCAATCACTGAAAATCATCAGCATACCAAGACAAATCAGACAATAAAAAGCAAGAAGAGAAGGGGAGCTCCACTGAGAGAAAAAAAGTGTATAATAAATTGAAGTAACAAGCAAGAACATCACAACTAAGCTTGACATTTTTTTAAGAGATAATTTAACTTGATCCACCAATTTTTAGGTTGTATGGTTGGAATTCCTAGTAGTAATTAAGTAGTCGTAGGTCTAAACTCAGGATATTATTAAGACTTTATATTTTATTAGGTAAGGTTTACTTACCTATTGGAAAAATATATCAATTTAATTTTCAAATTCTACAACTCAGGGTTATGTAACTTTAGACCCCTAATATAAATGACACAAATGAGTTAGGATAACTAATTCTAGTTAATGATCCATCATTTAGTAACCCAATCCACTAAATAAACAAACAAAACCTACTCCTATTATAATAAGAAATTGAAAAAAGGTAAAGAATTAGAACTAAGGTATGTCTGTATGAGTGAGAGAAGTAGATAAGGTTTTAGGTATGTTACTTCTAAAGTGTTATATTAAGTATATATGATATATGTAAATCTCTTTACATCAAGAACAATAAGTCGATGGGATGAGTTGATGAGATGAACATGTAAGTGTAATGAAAAGAGTTGTTTTGAGACTTATTAAACAAGTTTTATACTAAATATATTATCCATTTACTTATTATAATATAAAATTAAGAGAATATTCTAAGACATTTACATTAATTAAAAAAATAATCACATGACAAATGATAACTTAATGGCCACCACTTTCCAGCTACTTGGTTGGGTGCTCTTTATAAGTTTGTCCTTTTCTCATTTTTTAGTTCAACCTCTAAACTTTCTCTTCTTACAAACCAACATGTATTTCATCTTACAATTAAGTCCTTTCAATTCTTATTTTATTTACCTACTATCCTATTTCCCTTATTTTCTAAATTTAATATTAAAATTTATTTTTCATTCACTGATTGATCAAAAAAATTTAAACCCATTTTTAAACATATAATTAATTATATGAAAATTAAATAAGCTATAACAAAAAAATCAATTGTGAAAAATTATATTTAAAAAAGTAATAACAAAAGTAAAAAACTTAAAGAAAATTGAAATAATACTATAAGTAATTATCCTCATCAAATTTACTTAAAAATATTAGAAATTTAAAATTCAAAATTGAAATTAAGAACGCATCATTCAACCTTAATAAAAAGTATAAAATCAAAATTAAATTAAAATAAATATAAAATTATTTACAACAAAATTTTATTGCCTTACTTTTAAGAAATAAATTAGAATATGTAAAATAAAAGAGAAAAAATTAAGTTTCTACATTAATAGTATGTCGAGGGCCTAATAGGAATAACTTAAACTCAAGGCATGACAATAATTAAAGATAAATTAAAAAATAAGTACCAATTTCTTAAATTAAAGTTTGAATAATTAATCAAATAAAGTAGTATATTTTAAATATTTACAAAATGCTCGTCCTTTTAAAATAAGAATAAGTTGATTGTATATTTGAATAATTAAAAATATAGTAATTCAATCAAA
Organism: Erythroxylum suave; assembly: GCA_027563595.1. Classification (NCBI taxonomy): domain Eukaryota; kingdom Viridiplantae; phylum Streptophyta; class Magnoliopsida; order Malpighiales; family Erythroxylaceae; genus Erythroxylum; species Erythroxylum suave. Next base: position 7,441 of record JAOSBN010114411.1, read on the forward strand.
AACTTGGTAATAAAATTTACTTTTCCATGGATGAATTTTTTTTATTTATTCTCAATGTTATGTTAATGATAAAGGTTATAATTAAATTTTTATTGATAATTTATAAATGATATAAAGTAATATAATTAGACTTTAGTTAATTCACTAAGGAATGGGGTATTAGTAAAAAAATTTTAAAGAATATAATTGTAAGGGAAACAAAATACAAGTCATAACGTACAAGTAACCAAGCCTAAGAAAGTTTATGCATTAAGGTTGATCACAAAAGCAAATTGATGACACAAGCTGAAGCTTAAATTTTAAAGCTACTTACGTACTAGATTAACCAAATAACTTAACATTATCCTGAAGTTCACGAGATGTTAGCTAATAGAACTTGCTAACTTTGTAAGAGAGACATCTATTTTTCCCCTTACTAATTAGGTATGGCAAATTCTGCCTAACCTGGCTCAGCCCAGCCCGACCCATAGTTAAAAGAGCAGGCTTGACTAGACCTTGAGCCTTGTGTTGATATAGGGCTCAGGTTAAGAAGCCCAAGCCCATCCTGAGGCCCAATTGCCTTAACCTGTAAAAGTATGTCTTTTTGTTTATACAAAACAATGTCATTTTGTTTAGATAGTAATTGAATAGATTCACCAGTATAAGCAAAATGATGTTATTCTGCAGTTCACCACTCATCGCCTCTCAGATCTCCTATTCTTCCTCCCCTTATGTCTCAATTCTGCCACTAATGTCTCATATCTTGTCGTCTCTCACTATCTCACAACTATCGCCCCACTAATCGCTAGCAGCAGCCCTGTTGCTGCTCTACCAGTGAACAGCCACAACAGCCCCCCCACTAACTAGCTTATTAATAAGGTACTCTCTCTACTTAAATTTTGTTTATTTTTCATATTTGATTGTTTGGAGAGGATTGTTTTGACTGGTTGTGATATGAGGAGTTATATGTTTTTTGGTTTGGTGATTTAGGTAATTTGCAATTATAGTTTTTTCTTATAGCAATATGGCATAATGTGTAATAGTCGGTTTTTAAAACTACTGAGAGTTAGAGTGTTAGATTACTTAGTGAAATGAATTGCATATTAGAATGAATTTGGAGCAGTTAGGATATGATTTTATGATTTCATTCACATGAACAATATGAGCTTACATATATGAATTTTGATTTAGAAAAATTGCACTCAATTGACATGCTCTGGGGTATGAAAGTTTCAAAATAATTATGGCATGATTATGCATTTCTAATGTCTTATATTTTGATTTACCAATAAAAAGAATTGACGGATCACAATTAGTAAAATCGAGTTAATTATTACATTTGGAAGATTGATGGATTAAAATTTACATTTAGACTAGGAAAAATTTCTAGTAGCAAGATAATTGACATGTGGAAATTTGGGATGACTAAACCTGTAAAATGAGTGACATATGGCAGTAGACATGAGTGACAAAAGACCTAGAGAATTGAGTGACAAATGGAAGAGGAACTAAGTGACATTTTGTAGCCTAAAGAGTGGACATGTAGCTGGCTTAGACACTTGACAAGTGTCCTTATACTCATCTTACACCTATGATAGTTGTGATTTACATCATGTTTTAGGGTTTAATTTATTATGTGTTTAGTGTTAAATTGAGTGTTTAGTGCATATTTAGGTTGGGATTGTGTTAATTTATGTTTTTGATTGTTTTTATGGGTTAGGATAAGTCTTTATGCTTAAATGTTATATTTTTGAGGTACCATGATGTGTTTGTTAGTGTTTCAGGTTAAATGGTGAAGAATAGAGGAGTTTCGAAGAGTTTAAGCCAAAATAATGGCCCATGATCGTGGCACAACAGGCTATGATCATGACTAAAAGAGCTAAGCCAGTAGGACCCAGGCCACGATCATAATAGAGAGCTCTAAACCAGGCCACAGTCGTGCACTTTAGGCCATGATCATGATAGAGAGGGTTAGGCGTTGGCCATGATCGTGGCCTGCGTCGGGCAGACACGGAAATAGCTAAAAACGTCAAGTTCTGAGAGACTTTTCAAGACTGTTTAAACCCCAAATCAACCATAGGGCTTCAAAGATACAAATAGAACATGAAAGAATTGAACAGAAACTTTTTTCCATTAGTAAATTTCGAAACCCTAGAGAGCATGTCGAGAGATTTGAGGAAGGAGAAGAAGGAAGAGAGACACGAAGAAGAAGCTTAACGTGAAGTATTTCCCGGAATAGGTGGTTTCTCATCGTCGCTGCCTCCACTAGTCCATTTTGGCACTATTTTCTTGTTTTATTTCAATTTTATTGATATATAGAATGAGATAAACGTTGAGAATAGGTGTTGTGAATGTTGATTTTTATCTAAACTCACCTTCGGGATTTTTATCTTTGAGATTAATGAAGTTTGATTTATTGTGCTTTCATTGAGTTATTTGTGATTCAATTTTTATGCTTAATAATTTGGTAATAAACTGAGAGGGTGAGCCAAGTGAATATCATCAAATTAGGCTAATGATACTTCGGTAGTTTGATAGATAAGAATTGAGTCAAACTAGTGAAATCACGTAATTAGAGATCGAGCATAGGTTTCCGATAGGTAATTGGACAATTTCAGAACTAATTTAGGTTCTGTGTTAATTGGAAATTGAGAGATTACAATTCCATAATTTAAATTAAGGTTAAAGATTATATCTAGAGAGAGAGTAATCTACCCAAAGATCATCTAAACTCGATAATTTGGTGATTCCATAGTTGATTAGAATTTCATTAATTTCGGATTAAAGCCCCCTTTCTCTCAATTGGTAATTTCTAGGTTGATTCATAATTGGTTGTGCAAAATTGCTATATATTTATATTTTCTGAATTCAATTCTTGATATTGTTTGTTTGATTAGTTAAATTTCTGCATTAGTTTTTATTTAGATTTATTATGAAATTATTCAAGCCTTAGATTTTAGGATTAAATTACCCTCCTCATGGGAACGATACCTTAGGTACTACTCGAATGACCTATGCACTTATAGAAATATCGAGGTTGTAAATATTAAATTTATTCATACGTAAACCATCGATCAAGTTTTTAGTTTCATTACCAATGAGGCAAATTTTAGTTCTATAGTTTAAGGCGCTATACTATTTTAAAATTTTTGTTTTCATTTCTTTCGTTTTATTTTAGAATCAGGCTCTTGCATGAATATAAGAGTCATGAGAGGTTTGAGTGGTGCAGCGAAAATGTTATATTTAAATATCATACGATTAGAACGAACCCTTAAGAAAGCTCAGCGAGAAGAAGATATCGAAAAATCAACAATGGTTCAGAAGTTCCCTTAAGAAAGCTCAGCGAGAAGAAGATATCGAAAAATCAACAATGGTTCAGAAGTTCCTATAAAACATGGATCATGAAGCGAGCCAAACACAACCATAGAGGACTTTCATGGATTGAATGAGGCTAGGGTTCAACCCGTCAAACCAAGGAGTAGCTAGGCCACCTGTTTAAGTGGCCTCGTCTGAGATAAAACCTGCACTTCTCAATATGCTTCAGTAAAATGTGTAATTCTACGGATTGGCTAATGAGGACCTAAACATGCATATCGTGAATTTCCTCAATATCTATGATACTTTCCAATATCATCAATGCGGTTAGGATTAGGTTGTTTCCCTTTACATTTAGAGATAGGGCGAAGGCTTAGTATCATTCACTAAGCCTAGCCAATATCACGACATGGGACCAGTTGGTTCATGCCTTTTAGACAAGTGCTTCCTATTGACCAAGACAAAGAAGATTATAAAGGAAATCACCAATTTCCAACAAGGTGACGGGGAGTCGATTTACAAAGCTTGGGAAAGATATAAGGACTTGTAAAAGGAAATGCCCACGCCATAACTTACCGAAGGAGTTCCTTTTGCAGACCTTCTATAATGGAGTTAACCCACCGACAAGAGGCACAATTGACGCAGTGTTTAGAGGATCGTTAATGCAAAATACCATTGATGAAGCAGAGGAATTGATTGAGGAGATGGTGAGCAATAGTGAGGTAGGAAACCGATTACTTTCTAAGAGCAAAAGGGAATCGTTGTGGCCAATAAAATGACTAAGATGCAAGTAAAGATAGACAATTTGACACAACAACTCAATAGCATGAAGGCATCGACCTTAGCGTCGGTAAAGGCTATACATCTAAAGTATGAGCTTTGTGGACAACCAGACTGTGATACCATGGACAACTACTTATTAAAAGAAGACAATCAGAAGCAAGTGAACTATATGGAGGCATAATATGGATGAGGAGGGGGTAACAATCCCCACTCTAATACTTACAACCTCGAGTGGAAGAAACACCCTAACTTCTCCTGGTCGAACAATAATGGCGGATAGTTCAGGCTTCAAGGACAATTAGACTTTTAGCAAGATAAAGCAAGCTCAATGGAATCGAAGTTGGAAATTTTTTTTGATAAGATCAGAGGCATGGAAGATGTACATAGAAGGCTTGGTAAAGCAAGCAAGTAACGAAGAATCATGCCTTGTCCATACACACTCTACAAGTCCAAGTGGGCTAATTGATAGAGACAATGTCTACTCAGAATGTTGAAACTCTTTTAAGCGACACCGAGTCTAATTTGAAGGAGCATATTATGGTCATCAGTCATACCCAGGATGAAGAATCAAAATAGGTAAAGGAAGAAGAAGATGGAGGAAGTTAGTTAATTAAAGGAAACCTCCCAAGTGAGCCTATAATTGAGTCACTTAAAGCAACTCGACATGTATTCCCATTCCCTATTGTGGAGTAGCAGGAGTTATATGCAAAGAGGGCAGTGGAGAAATTATAGGAGATTGAGCAAAACAAAATTGAGGAAGTGATAGAAAAGATACAGATGAAAATCACTTTACAGGAATCTGTCAAAAAGAAGGTTAAAGAGCAAATACTGGAAGACGACCCCAATATCACTAAAAAGAAAAAGGATCTAGGAGATTTTTTCATCTCCTGTAGTATTAACAGGATAACCATATACAGGGCATTCATGGATTTAGGCGCAAGCATAAACATGATACCCTATACCTTTAGTCTGAAATTAGGGTTAAGAGAGTTAGTGCCCACAAAGTTTTTGGTCAAGACTACCGATAAAGCAATGCATAAACTGATGGGGATATAAAGGATGTTCAAGTAAAAGTTGATAAGTATACCTTTATACCTTTCCCACAGACTTCTACATATTGGACATTGGAGAAGATGTGGAGCCCCCAATAGTTCTTGGATGAACATTTTTAGCCACTGCATGTTCAATCATTGACGTGGATGGGGGCGAATTAACTCTGAGGATAGGAAAAAAGCATATAACCTTCAAAGTGTCACAGAAAGATTACAGATCTCCTTCACCTCTAATGAACAATAAAGAGCCCAAAACCTCGAGGAGAATGGGAGGACATCGAGGATCTTGGGAATGCATTTAGGATGAAGTGCTCGCAAAGGAAAAGGCTAGGTAATGAGAATTATAAGGAAGGTGGTAACTGCAGTATGGTAGTTAAAGTGTAGACTTTGAGATTAATGACGATGCACCATTCATTTCAACCACAGTGAACAATAGTTTCTATTTTTATTTTTGTTAGAACATTTGAATTCCGTAGTTAGGATTATTTTTATTTTTATTTTTGAATAAAATCAATTAAGGAATAGGATTTCGGAATAATGTGGATGATTGTTCTAACATAAAAGAGAGGTGAAAAGGGCCAAAAAAGAATTAAGTAGTAAAAGTGAAAAGATTAGGAAAAGAATAAAAAGAAGAAAATCAAGAAGGGGTGGTAAGCCACTGGCCACAATCATGGCCGACGACTATGTAGTAAAGAGGGAGGATGCAACTTTTAAAAGAATTTTTACCATTTTCCCTTTTTACCACCTTTATATTCAATTCTAACTTCACTTTCATTTTCACTTTATCTCTTTAGACTTCAAGCCTACAAACACTCTTTCATCTCACTAAAAATTTCAACCTTCCAATTTTCTTCCAAATTATACTAAAGTATGTTGCGCATTAAGCAAACCGCCCTAAAGGAGCAAGCTAGACAAAATCAAGTTGCGAGACATGGGAGAAGAAATCGAGTAGTGAATTTTAAAGCTCCCTTCCTAATTTACACTGAGGAGGAAGGTATTCATTTTAGATCCTTAAACTATAAACAAATTATAGTTCCTAGATACTTTGATTTTGAGACACTTTATAGGCTAGAGCTGTGCGAAAGAGTAAAAAACTTAGTAGGAAGAATCTAGTGGGCAGAATTTATACGGTTCCAACTTCCTGCTTATCAGGAGCTCACGCTGGAATTATTTACTTCACTGACTTATGAACCTAGGAACCCCAAGGAACTGTGGTTTAGACTAAGATAAAGAGCGTATGAACTAAATCTAGAAATCATGTGCGATATGTATGGATTCCCCGAATCTGCCATTATCGATCAACATGAGGATTTTCATCCTTCTCAGTATTGGAATGAACTTACTAGAATTGAGTGATTCACACCAAGAATGCTCATAACTTTATAATTAGGTTCCACAAACAGTTGCTACTGCACAAATTCATGTGACAGAAACCAACAAGTGTTCCAAAAAGGAACTATTTATGTTATGGTGCATAAATCATAGTATTCCAGTGTATACAGCCACACATGTGCTAAATGCCATTGTTACGACTATGTGCAAGAGGAGCAACAATCTAGGTATGGGGTACCTAGTGTCCACCATTGTTGAATATTATAGTGTGGATCGTAGTGTGTTAACTGTCAAATTACCTGACTTCCTAAACCACCATCACTTATGGTGGGTTGAAATCCTTAAGTCCCATGACATGGAACTTAAAGATATTAGCTAGAAAACATATATGAAGATTAGGGCTAGTCAGGCGAGCTAGAGTTCAATGCCACCTTAGCAAGAGGAACCCACCAGTGAAGAATCTGAGGAAGAAGAAGAGGAAGAACCAGGATGGAAGAAAGTTTTGGATGTCATTGTGGAGAACACCAGAACCATAAGAGAAATGGCACGAACACGACGACGTCAGAGCTAGGATATCCAACTGATCCATTAGTATTTCAAGGCTCAGGGTGTTCATTTATCGCCTTTGACACCATCACGACCTCCATCTCCTTGAGACTATTGTCTAACTTAATTTTTATTTTTCAAATTAGCCTTCAGTTCTTTTATTTTTATTTTATTTATTTTCTGCTTACCGTAATTTTATATTTCTTCTTGTCATTTATGTGTTTTTTGTTTCCTTCTCACATTGAGGATAATGTTTTGTTCAAATGTGGGGAGGGATTAAGTGTTTTACTTTTGAATGTGATTTTGCATATTGTATGATAGCTATTAGGTTGCATATTGTGAATTGTTCAAATATGTCAATGGCTTAGATGGAGTGAATTTTATTTAATTTCAAACATAGTCTATTAGGTTGTGAATAATTATTAGCTCACAAAATTAGTGAATTAGGGTTCTTTGGATAAATATACAATTTAATTAGCATTTAGTGTAAGTTTAGACCCTCCAGACTATCACATTCATTCATAATTTGAAGCCTTTCAAACTCAAGTAGCTTAATTAGTAATTCTCCATTGAAACGAATTGCTAAAAAAAACAAGGTAGGTAATTTTATGTTAAAAAATGTATGTTTTGATTAATAAATTAATATTCCGCTGAACGTCAGGTTATGAATAGAGCTAGTAGCCAGTTGAAAATGTGATAATAGCTGAGTAACCAGATTGACATTCAGAAATGTATACCTCCACATCAAAAAGCTATAATGACGTTTCAACCAATTAGTTTAATAAATAAACATGATTTAGTTGAGTAACCCAATCAACATTCATTACCAATGTTTGCCTCCGCATAAAAAGACTGAGTCCATGTTCAAATAAAAAAGATGTGTGTTTTCTTAATAACCTACTAGAATTGTAATAATCTTGACTTTTCATGAAAATATACTTAGGAACAGTTACAAGTATAAAGGACCAAAGAATTATTAATGTGTGTGTGCAATTGAAAAGGGTAAATAAACTAACATTTATGTCTCGATTAAGTTGCATATTTAGTTCAAAGCCCTAGCCACAAATTTTGCATGTTAATGGTTTATTATAACTCGAATGATTGTGTTTAAGATTAAATTTATTCCATGAAGTCGAAGTCATTGTCTCAATATTGCATTGTTTGTTATGTGTTATTTGTTTTGTTTGCTTGAGGACAAACAAACGTTTAAGTGTGGGAATGTTGATAGTTGTGATTTGCCTCATGTTTTAAGGTTTAATTTATTATGTACTTAGTGTTAAATTGAGTGTTTAGTGTGTATTTAGGTTAGGATTGTGCTAATTTATGTGTTTAAGTGTTTTTACGGGTTGCCTTTATACTTAAATGTTATATTTTTTAGGTACCTTGATGTGTTTTTTAGTGTTTCAGGGTAACTGATGAAGAACGGAGAAGTTTTGAAGAGTCTCAGACCAAAACCATGGCCTACGATCATGGCACAATAGGCCACGATTGTGACAGAAAAAGGCAAGCCAGCAAGACCCAGGCCATAATTGTGCATTTTCGGCATGATCGTGATAGAGAGTTCTGAACCAGGCCACAAGACATAAAAACATCTAAAAATGTCAAGTTTTCAGGGACTTTTTCGACCTTTTTAACCCCGAATTAACCCCAAGGCTTTAAAGATATAAATAGAACATAAAAGAAGAGAAGAGCAACCTTTTTTGCATCAGTCAATTCCAAAACCCTAGGGACAGTATCGAGAGATTTGAGGAAAGAGACGAAGGAAGAGAGACACGGAGAAGAAGCTTGACACGAAGTACTTCCTGGAACAGGTGGTTTCTTGCCGTTGCTGCCTCCACTAGTCCATTCCAATAGTATTTTCCTATTTTATTTCAATTTTATTGATGTATAGAACTGGGATAATTTTTGCGAATAGGTGTGTGAATGTTGATTTTTGTCTAAACTCACCTTCAAGATTTTTATCTTTGAGATTAATGAAGTTTGATTTATTGTGTTTTCAATAAGTTATTTGTGATTCAATTTCTGTGCTTAATAATTTGGTAATAAACTGAGAGGGTCAGCCAAGTGAATAACATTAAATTATGCTAACGAGAGTTAGGTAGTTTGATAGATAAGAATTGAATCAAACCAATGAAATCGTGTAACGAGAGTTCGAGCATAGGTTTTTGGTAGGTAATTGGACAAGTTCAAAACTAATTTAGGTTTTGGGTTAATTGGAAATTGAGAGATTGCAATTTCATAATTTAAATTAGGGATTATAAATTAGGGTTAAATATTATAACTTAAGAAAGAGTAATCTACCCTAGGACCATCTAGACCTAATAATTTGGTGATTCCATAGTTGATTAGAATTTCACTAATTTCATATTAAAACCTCCTTTCTCCTAATTAGTAACTTCTAGGTTGATTCGTGATTGGTTATGCAAAATTGCTATCTGTTTATATTTTCTGAATTTAATTCTTAATATTGTTTATTTGATTTGAATTAATTGTTTATTCAGATTTATTGTGACATTTATTCAAGTCTTAAATTTTAGGATTAAATTACCCTCCTCAAAGGAATGATACCTTAGGTACTACGTGAATGTCCTGTGCACTTACGAAAATATCGAGGTTATAAATATTAAAATTTCTTATACGTAAACCGTCTATCAACCTACATCATATGACATAGATACTTCTAGAATTATCTTCCTTGTATTATGCTATAACTCTCTCCTTCTTCTCCCTCTCACTACCGAAACTCAGTCCTGCATTACATCTTGATTTTTTCCCTAAATTCTATCCATTACCATGTCAAAACCTTTGTCAATTTCTTCAGAAGATAGTTATATGCTACTATCTTTCTTTTGTCTTTGCTGAAACTCATCCTATTCCCTTATTGTTGTTGAGATGATCTTGCATGCATGCGAGGCAAAGCAACCTTGATACATTGATGTGGCATGTGAGCTGGACAAGTAAGTTAAATACTGATCTTTATGCTATGTATTAGCAGAAATTACGATGACTGATTAGGGATAGATTGAATGTGGTATTGGTGTTGACATTATGCTGGAAAACGATGAATGAAAGATGTAACATCCCATTACCTATGGGAAGGTTAAAATAGTAAATAGGAGTGTTCAGTGAGTGGCAAGAGATGCATTTTTATGTTCATGCATAATATGACACGCTCATACAAGTGAATAGTGAACTATTCTGCACATGAAATTAAGTGTGCATGCATTCATGAATAATTTCGGGTAAAATTGGATTAAATTGTGACTCTTGGAAAATTGTGAATTTTAGAGAATTATGAATGTTTCTATATTGAAAGTATTATTGATTAGTAGAATTGTGAGATTTATGAATTTTTAGTGAACTTAGGATTTATTTTGAAATTTATAGAGTATTATAGGAAATAGGAAAAAGAAGAATAGAAATCAATTGAAGATTTGGAGATAGTTGGATTATAAAGATGAGAGTTAGAGGGAGTTAGTTCAAAAGAAACTAAGTCAAAACTTACACCTTAGGAAGATGACAAGTGTAAAGTTGCTTTTATTATGTGTCAGAAGTTTGAGTAATTCGAGAGTTAAAAAGGGGTTGGTATTTATCCTAAGATCTTTCCTTGTTATCATCATCTCCAAATTTCTTTCTATACACAGAGTTTTCCATCAAACTCTTTCCGAGAGTTAATTCCATCAAACTCTTTCTGAGAGTTAACGCTAATTCTTCATATCCCTCATCATTTCCTTTACTCCTCAAGTGTTTCTTCTGCCTTAAGAAAGACCAGAACGTGGTTAGTGTTCACAGAGGAGTACGTGATTTTTGCATGCAATTAAGGCTTTGAGGATAGTTGAAGATCTTGGGGTTTTTCAACAAGAAGGTAGTGAATAAATTCTTTAGAATGGGAGATTTTGAAATAAATTTGATGAGTTACTGTCATCTGCATGAACATGGCATTTTCATATAATTGTATTCTTGAACACTATCTTAAAGGGATGAAAATTTGGGGATATGGTGTTATTTGGGTTTTGATGGATTATTAGTGATTAGGTGTTGTGAAATGGTTCTTGGAGTTGAAATAGAAATAAAATGATGTATAAGATTAGTGTAGAGAGTTAGGTATGGAAAGGTAATATGCTCTGTTTCTTCATTGAGCATGTTGAATACTTAGGTGTTTATATGAGAGTTGATGAAGACTTAGAGATGTCCAGGAGCATAGACGTATCATTTGTATTCTATCGTCTATGTTTTATCGTCTGTGGTTGACTATTTTATCATTTGTGTTGACCACTTTGCGTTTGTGTTTTATCGTTTATGGTTGACTATTTTATCGTCTATGTTGACCACTCAGCGTCTGTGTTTTATCGTCTATGGTTGACTATTTTATCGTCTGTGTTGACCACATATCATCTTTCTTTCTTCACTTTGTCTACCTTTTCATTTGTTCTTTGTCTACTTTGTGTTTCGTCTGCTTTTTGGAATCGTTTGTTCTTCGCTTCGTCTATCTTTTGGCGTTGCATCTGTCTTTTGGTGCTTTATTTGTGTTTGACCTCCTATGGTCTGTGTTCCGCATTGTCTATGTTTGACTTCTTATCGTCTATGTTTGACCTCCTATCGTCTGTGCTTGGCCTTCCGTCTATGTTTTGCTTTCGTCTATGTTTTGCTATTGTCTGTCTTTTGAATTTCGTCTGCCTTTGAGATTCCGTCTATCTTTACAAACTTTGTCTGTCTTTTTTCTTATCGTCTGTCTTTTGCTTCTGTCTGTCTTTAGCCATCGTCTGTGTTTTGATTATTTGTTTGCTTCTACTTTGTCTACCTTATGCTTATAGGGCCAAATTATATCAATTGCACTCTCTGGTTTAACGTGTATAGTAGACTCAAAAGTCAGAGTTTTGAGAGAAACTTGAAATGGCTCATTAGGTTATGGAATTGGATTCAAATGGTTTGTTGAGGTATAAACCCTACAAACAATGTTAGTTAAGTGAGTTTCGATATTTGGATGTGTTTATGATATCCTTGATGGAAGGATACTCGGGATTGTCATGAACATGCATTGTACATAATTCATTCCATATATGTACATTAATGAATGCGCATAATTGTACAGATTGTGATATATGTGTGTATTATTTTGTTATAGAGGAACAGTTGGAACGTCAACTTCCAGACATTGCCGACACTTCCAGGAATTAGCTTTGGAAATCGTTGCATTTCATAAAATGCATGCTCAGATAAAGGCGTTTGACTTGAGTTGCTATTATAAAGCGCTTCCATGTAGAGCTATGCTCCGTGATTTCTTTGATTTGGCACGTAGAGCTATGCTCCGTGATTCTGTCTGATTGAGCCCTATGGGCTAATATTTGTATAAGTCTGTGAGAGGCACTCGGTCACAACAATAAGAAAGAAAGTGAGTCTCATGTGTATTGCTGATGCATGATATGAATGATTATAAGTGTTAAATGTACAATGTGACATGATTGAGTAAGTGTATGTGATCCAATATGATTATATGTTATATGAAATAATGTGATGCATGAATTGAGTGAACCATCGATGATGGTTACCTCATTGAGTTCACAAAACTCACCAAAATTGCAATGTTGCCTTTTCAGGATCGAGAGATGATTTTAGCTACTGAGAGGCTCTACCAGCCGTGTGGATAGTGTTTTGGCAAAAGGAGTCATGGCTCAATGGTCGGTCAGCTGGGACTTTTGGACAGATTAGATAGATTTGTATAATTTCCTTACTTATGTAGTATTATTGTATTAGGTTTTGATTTACATATGGAAATTTTTGAAAGATACAATGTAGATTTTCGATTTTTGCAAAGTGAAATGAGTAAAATGTTGGGTTTCAAAATATTGTGTTTTCCATTTGATGCTTTATAATGAAAATTCATATGATGCTATGTGAAGTTTAAGTAGTGATCAAAAGTAGCTCATCCTTATCATAGGATATGTACCGGAATGATCTTCAGACATCCTAGTATGTACCCTGCGGTAAGGGGGTGTTACAAAAGAGGTACCTTCTTTTCTGTTTTTGGATGCATGACAACAATAGTTTATGGGTTGTTATATGGATTAACTTAAAGTATAATTGATGATGAATACATGCTAGAGATAGGTGTTATTAAAGTATTTTCAAATATGGAAAAGTTAGGACTGTATGTATGATGGTATAAAGTGAATGGTAATGAAACAAATGAGCAGCTTCTTGTGAGATTTAATATAATCAATATGGAAGCTAGACTAGCATGAAATGAAGTAGCTTTAAAGGAAATGAATTTTGGAAAAAAAATTCAAGTGGTGTTGATGTCTCTAAGTATGGGAAATTAATGTAGAATTGAAGGAAGAAAGACAGTGCATGATCATGGCCTATTGCACAAGCTTCTGTCACGATCATGGCAAGGTCCCCCATGATCGTGGGCCTAGTTCTAGAATGTTAATTTCATCCTTATGTACATATTGAACTAGCTGAGAAAAAGTCACTCTAAATTGATGTATTTGGACTTGATTAAGGCTTAGAATGAGCGTAGATTATTGCTTCATTAATTAGTTAAGAGCTTAACAAGTTTAGGTTGTTAATTGATGCCATAACTCAAAGAAAGTTTTGTTTTGGTGTCAATGTAACCAAATCTAGAAATTATGATGTTGTGAAGGAATAAAGATGTTCTTATGAATGAAAACATAATCTTAAGGATATGAGTAATATGTATTAGGCATAAATGAATGAGCATTGAAGAACATGAGGTAATTTTGAATGAGAATTGGGTAATTATATAATTATATATTACTAGAAAAGTTTGATGAATCTTTGATTGATGAATTTGGAGTAAATCAACCTTACTTAATGTAGAAACCTTATTGCATACTAGTTGTATTACATGCTATAATGTTTGAATAGTCAAGATATTTGTATAAGAGTACATACCTGGAAACTCAATTGAGCATGCATTGAAACATGAATGTTGACTGTGAAATACACAACTCATTTTATGCTCAAGACTGCAAGTATACGTGTCATGACTTATAGTAATAAGCTGATGTCGATCCCACGAGGATTGATGCTTAGGCACCAATTAATTCATATTACTCTTTGTTTAAGAAATGAAATTGTTTAATGGAAATAAATTGGAAATTTGAATTAGATTAAATGACTAGCAATGAACAATTGATAACACCAAAATGCAGAAAATTAGAATTCAAGATTTTAACAACTAGAGATCACTTTTTTTTCCATATCTTGTCTCCCACCTATTTTATTAATTGAATTGTGTCTCACCTGAGATGTCCAAATATATTAACTATCCTCTCTCAAGGTGTAATTAATTGTCCCTAACCAAATTAAACAAAGATGATTAAGCAATCTCTGAATCTACCAAATAACTCCAGTAATTTAACTAGTTATTAAGTTATCCTATAGGTGATCAATTAAATTAGCTAAGATCTCTCTTCTAAATAATCAGTTAACTTGATGAATGTAGGTCTATAGAATTCCAACTCTCGTTATACGATCCTACACAGATTACCCAACTCAATCTCTCAATCTGTTATAAGGTACTAATGTATTCAACATTCATCAAAGACATCTTTCATTCAAATCAATAAAATAGGAGTTTAACAAAATAGTTCAAAAGTAATTCCTAAAAATAAATCAGCCACTCATAGTGTCTATAACATCACCAACAATCAAATATTACATCTTACAAATATTAGAAGAGAAAAATGAAAGAAAACTAAATGAAGAAAACACTCCTCTTGTTGTGTCCGAATCTGAAAATTTCGGTGTTGATATGTTATTTTTCCAATTGTGATGGATGATCCTCTAATCTCCACCTTTCACAAGACTCCAAACCTATGTTTTTAACTCAAGAAAGTTGTTCTACACGATGCTTTCATGTCTCCCTTGGTCTATAGGGGTTAATTGTCTTATATAGTCCAGAAAACCTAAAAATTAATTAAACCCTATATATGACATATTGATATGATTCCCACAATCATGGGTTCTTGCATCATAATGCTTCCTCTCCTCTTCTTCTCTTTTGATCTTTAGCTCAATCACAAAGTTACTCAACCTTCATTCCTACGCAAAATAATCAATTATTACCCTAAATTAACATCAAACATAAAATAATAACAGTGAAGATCAAACTCAGCTAAAACATACAAAATGAATCCTAAAACATATCAATAATAAACTATTATGTAAAAAGTACATGCCAAATACTTAGAAAAACACACACTAATGCACAACTATTAATGACACATATACATGTGCATGATTGTATATTCATATGATTAAAAAAATTAGTAATTTTTGAACTATATATGTATTGCAGGAGGATAAACATGCACGGTGATTGTCAACATCCAGACATTGTCAGAATATCGAGGCAATAACTTTTCTTAAGTGTACTGTGAGTTAACATAGATGTGTAAACTCACCTATATGTGCTTCTAATTAATATGATTAGATGTGTAAACTCACCTATATGTGCTTCTAATTAATATGAAATATGTGTATAATTGATTGATAAATGTTGGACTTAGGTCTGAGTAGTTAGTTAGATGGCATGAGCACATAGAAATGAAAGGTAATGAAAGCACAATATATGAAATGATGCATCTGATCACATTGAAATGCATGATTAGATAAAGGAGTTGTGACTGGAGTGACCAATGTTTAGAAAAGATCTTTGAGCCTAATTATGAAAAAAAACCTTAGGCTTAGATAACATGGACTTGATATCCATAATGGATACAGGCCAGAAATGATCTCAATGCCTACAATGAATATAGAATAGTAAATTGGGTTAATAGACACTTGGTCAAAACAAAACAAAAATGGAACTGGAAACATATGTGCATTTTCATATACATCCCTACGTGTATCAAATGATTGAATTGAAATGAACTATTGAATTGTTTTGAGTTAGTGAATTACAGTTGAAGTTAATGTAGGATATGTTGTGATATGCAATGCTAGCTTACATGATATGCTTATAGAAGTATGATAAACTTTGATATACTTGTTTTTGTAATCTGACTTGAGTGAATACGTCGATGATGGTTCACTCACTAAGTTTACAAACTCATCAAAATTGTAATGTTGTTTTTTAGTTTCAAGGGAGTTCTAGCTACTAAAGTGATATAGTAGAATTCTAGTACTTGCATTTGGGGACAAGAATGACTCATCAGTTGAATATGAGAAGTCTAGTTAGAGTCTTATATATTATCATTCCATTTCATGCCATATTTTTAGTAGTAAGACTGAACTCAAAACAAAATGTTGTGCGATGTATATGTGGATTCTGAATTGTAATAACATGTGACTTTTATGTTTGTGAATGAAATGGGAAGAAATAAACTTTTAGAATGCCTATG
This sequence comes from Erythroxylum suave, assembly GCA_027563595.1. Taxonomy (NCBI): domain Eukaryota; kingdom Viridiplantae; phylum Streptophyta; class Magnoliopsida; order Malpighiales; family Erythroxylaceae; genus Erythroxylum; species Erythroxylum suave. Next base: position 23,816 of record JAOSBN010114411.1, read on the forward strand.
ATATGTTTGATGCCTTTAGTGAGTTAGATTGATTGTCCTGATGTACTATTTTCACAGAGTATGTTACCAAATATCCTTTAGTATGTACAAGCTTATGCTCAATAGGAGTGGTATGTTAATAATGTATGTTAAACGTTTGACAAAATACCCCATTAGTAATTTAGTATACTAATTTCTCACTTGACCTATCTCTTCCATCTTTGCAAGTCAATTGGGTATAGTTTATTAAGAATAATTAGAGATGCATGAATCGCAGTATGCTATTCCTATTTCAGTATACCCACACTTACAATTACAATCCTAATTTTTTAGCACTAATTCACTAAACATGTGTCTATCCATTGAAGATGGAGAAAAGAATATTATATTTCAAAAGATTGATAGATCCTTTTTGTTTAATTGAAGTTACTATACTGTAAGCATCTGGTTCGTATAAAATAATATAGAAAGGTATCATTCCCTTGAGGATTGGTTAGTCACCTTGTAATTCAAATTGAATTTTGTTTGAGTAAACTAAATAATGATATATTGAAATCGTAAAAATTCATAATTTAAAGGCTTGCAAACATACTTCAAAATTTCATAAAAATAAGAACACAATTTTGGTTTAGAGAATTAAATTAAAAATGTTAAGGTCAATCTCTCTATACCATATAATCCCTCAATTTGGTAATGTAATCATGCTTAGTCCTAGGCATTCAAATGTATTGGCCCTTTATCTCTCAATACTCAAGCCAATTAAGCTTAAAATAACGATTAAAGCTCAATATGTGATCTATCAATCTACACACTTTAGTTAACCTTTAAGTGGATATGAAGTAACCTATTAGACAACCATCAAAACATCCAAGCTCTCTCTCTAAATGTCATGTTAGCTTGACGTTTGAAGTGTTTTTATGGTTGTCCACTCTCATGGTACATCCAGAATGATTTCCTAACTCCATTTCTCAATGTAAGTAAGACATATAAAGCCTACACATCATAAGCATTAAAGCAAACCATACATTAAACCAAAGTGAGTTCATAAATAGTTATGGTAAGAACAACCCTAAATCTACATTAAATCCATTATAATCATCACTAAAATCCTCAAAATAAGTCCATACGTCTTCTCCATACAATAATTAAATGAAAAAATGAGAGAAGAGAGAATATGAGGCTTATGAGTTGAAGAACAAAGTTGGAACTTAGTGTGATAGCTTTGAGATCTTTTGAAATCACTTGATTCTCCTTAAAAATCCACCCAATAATGTGTCTATCTTCCTCTTTTTTGTGTGATGGATGACCCTACTTTTTCTAAGGCTTAAAATGGGGGGTTTTTATATCCCTTTAGGTTCTTAAACTGATTTAGGATACAAGTGGAGCAAGCTATAACTACTAATTGGAAAGTTGCAAAATTCCAACACAATTCTGACTTGTTGTTTTCTAGTCTTATTTTCTTCTTTTGTTTCTCCTTTGATACCTACAACAAGTCCATATGTAAGTAAGTTGATGATCAACACAAATAAGGTCGAAATTCTGCCTAAACAATGACATACAACCGTGCAAAATGTACGTACATCAAAACATATGAAGCATGGAAACCTTCATTTATAACTTAACAAGCAATTTATCATATACAATCACATAAACATGCAAGTTATATGAAAATAACACAAAAACTAGGTTAAACATCCTAGTATGTATACTAAACATACACATTATCACATAAAATGACTTAGACAATCCTATAACAAATATCAATTATCATAGATCATATTATCATTTATTAGTAGGAATTTAATAAAATGCATGAGACTAAATGGTCATAGCTAGCATAAGATTTCAAAATTTGTAATGTTACCAAACTTGAGAATGAAAACACTTTCTAATAATTTGAAAGTGTTCTTATCCCTAGACCCCAGTTAATCCTTGTTGGCAATCAGGAACTATTAAAGCAATATTAATTGAAGTATGTAGGTGACTATAGGAGTTGGCAGTCTATGTGAGACAACTAGTTATACAAGAATGTGTAGAAAATTAATGAAACAATAAAATCAATAACTTCAACAACTAAATGGAATTTACTTTAATCGGCATTTAACACATAATACCATTATCAGCTATGAAATTGACATACTAATTGATGTAATGAGTGCACTAGAAGCAACTTTCAATATCAACATTAGCAAATAAAATTGCAAATATATTTTACTTAAGGTATGTTTGGTTCATGGATTTGGGAATGAATAATAGGTGGTTGGTTTTTTATTATGATTATAGGAACAATGTTTTCATATCTGACTTTCGGGGATTAGTCCATACCCCCGAAATATGAGAGGAAATAGTTTCATTCCTGATGTAAGGGTCTGTCACGCTTATGACTTAGTTTTTTTAATTACAATATAATTAATTAAAATAACTTAATTAAAATATAATTAATTAAAATATAACTAACTAATTAATTGAAATATAACTAATTAATTACTAAATATAATTAATTAATTAATCATATTTAACTAAATATATTTTCTATTTTTTAGCTATTAAATATAATTAATTAAAATATGTTAAAATTTGATGTAAAACAAAAATTGATATCTTAATATTTTTAACAAACCAACTACTATCAATGATAATAGTAATCATTCATTCCTTTTAACCAACCATCATGATTATAATGATTATATCAATTTTCATTCCTCACATTATTCATTATCATTCCTATTACCATTCTACCATGTGATCTAGCTGCCCCCTTAATTTATACAATGTCAACTTTTGATTAGTTTGTTCTAGAATTCTATATATATATATATATATATATATATATATATAGAAACTTTAGTTAACAAAATACGTCTTTTCATTCACTTTGTTGAGCTAGCATTTATATAGTACATTTATTTGATGATTTATGAATCATGGACTAGGAAAGCTATAACGTTGGCCTTGTGATTTGATTCCAATTAGTTATCTAAATGTTAGGTTACTATTTCTGGGTTGACAGGTAATACGAGATCAAAAAAATAATAATTTATCATTTTGATTGTTAGTACTTTCTAAGTTAGCATTTATGTTTTTTCTTATCTATTATATTGTCAGATTTGCATAATCGGTATACTCGTTGTCCCAAAATCATTTTGTTTAGGTATGTATGTATATATCATTTTGAGTGTTTCTAACCTCAAGCATTTAAATGTTGATTGTTTCTAACGTCAAGCATGTATATGTTGATTGTTTTAAAAGGACAAGCATATTCCTTCATTAGACAATTCTAATATAGTACCAAAGGTAGAAGTGGAAACTTTTATTCCTATGCCAATTGAAGATAGAAGTTTAACTTAAAATCAATTCAAAAGTGAAGTTTGGAATCATTAATAAGATTAGATTGACAGATGGGATAGAAAAATTTGAATGTAAATATTGTCAAAAGATGTTGCCCTGTAGTTCACAAGGTGGAATGTCTCATATAAAGAGACATGTGGATCCATGTAGTAGAAGGAAGATGGTATTAAAAGGTGAAACATTTTTTACCCCCAACTTTATGAGATGGAAGAATGAAATGACCACAATATCTGATGACAGTAACAAATCAAAGTATTTGATGGCTTATATAGTAATTAGAGATGAACATCCACTATTTATGGTTGATATCAAAAGATATAGGATGTTTTATAATTCACAATAACCGATTTCAGGGTTCCAAGTTGGAATACATTGAAGAAGGATATTATGAAAATTCACAATGATAAGAAGAAAGAGGTTTTAAGAGAATTGTTGAGTAATGAAGGACAGATTGCCATTACAATAGACATATGGACAATCGATAATATATGACAGTGACAACATATTATGTTGATAATGATTAAATGTTATGCAATAAACGTTTGAGGTAATTATATTCTAAAATATTGTTATCATTTACTTTTTCATTATGTTATGAATTTATGATTGATGTTGGTAACATTTGTACATGATAGTTTCATTTATATGCTAGCACCATATATAAGCGAAAGGTTGACAACCATATTGGTAGACTGGTTGATGGATATTAACATCGACAATAAATTATCCACCATCTTAGTCAACAATTATAGCACGAATCATGTTATGATTGAGAAGTTGAAGAATAAGATATGGGTCTATATACGTTGTATTACATATGTTCTACCTTTGATTATGACGGAGGGGTTGGAGACAATAAAGGAAGAAATAGATTCGATTCAAAATAGTGCAATATATTAGAGTGTAACCCCTAAAAGACTTGAGAAATTTGAAGAAGCTACACAAATTTCATACATTCTGAGTACAAAGAAATTGGTATTAGATTGTCCAACCAATTGGAACTCAACCTTCAAGATGATGGAGTCAGCAATCCAATATGTTGAGGTGCTTACCGTAATAAGGAAAAGAGATTCTCTATAAACTTGCATGCCTATAGAAGATCAATGGGAGTTGGCTAGAGAACTTTGTGTAAAGTTGGAATTATTTTATAATACAACTAAATTGTTCTCAGGAACAAAATATCCAACTTTGCATTGTTGCTTTAGCACTATGTGTGAGATAAAGAACTCCTTATCTAATTGGATGTTTGACTCCAATGAGGTTATTCAAATTATAGTGGAGCAAATGATGAAGAAGTTGAATTCTTATTGCTCTATGGTTAGACATATTGTTGCGGTGTTATATGTTATAGACCCGAGATATAAGATAGAGGTGGTTACTTTTATCTATAATGCATTACACGGTGATCAAGCGCAAGAACATTTAAATGTTATTAAACAATTCTGGTATGAATTGTTTAATCATTATAAACTTAAAATGAAAAAAAAATTATGATGGGGATTGCCGTAGTTCAAGCTATTCAAGTTTGGCTTCAGTTTTAGGTTCGAGCTCATCTTCAAATAGCAGTTTGTTACTTCCACTTTCAAAATTTATTAAAGAAAACAAGGCTAAGACTTTATATAATTTGCTAAATTTTGATAAATATTTAACTGAAGATTGTGTGGCTGAAGTTAAAGGTGAGCACTTTGATATATTATTATGGTGGAAGAGTTATGGAAACAAGTTTCTGATTATGCAAGTAATTGCATAAGACTTATTAAAAATTCCATCATCCACCGTTGCTTCAGAGTCTACTTTTAGCATTAGTGGTTGCATTATTACTCCTCATCGTGCTTGACTTCATCCTTATACTGTGGAAGCCCTTACGTGTACTTAGAGCTACTTAGATAATGAAGATATTAACAAAAAATTCTTTTCCTTTTTGATATATCAATTTGGACTTTTCTATAATATCTTACCTAATACTTTTTTATTTTCCTTTAATACAATCACAGTTATTATTACGAAGGTGACTAACCATACTCATCATTTTTTATTTTCCTTCAATACAGTCACAGGTATTGTTACAAAGGTGACCAGCCATACTCATCGATCATCAAAGTAAAAATACTTTGGTCAAATATATGAAGTATATTTAATTATATATTAATTATTAACGTGTCCTTAATATTCCTTTAATTTTAATATTACATTACTAATAAATATAATGTTTGTACGTACAAATGAAGTGATGTAAACTATTAATGATCATGCCTACAATAACTAGCTGCACTCTCATTCTACCCTCTCTAGTCTCCAATATTTTGTTTCCAATCTCCGTTATGATATTATTTCTATAAATTACACCATTTTTTTGTAAAATGATTTGGATAATCATTAGTGTACAATTAAGATTAATATAGTTAGTTAATTTCGTTTTATTTATTTAAGTAAAGTTCTTATAAGCTTCTTTATAATTTTTTTCACTTTAAGTAAACATTCTAGAAAAGATAAACATAAAATAAAAATAAAAATAATATAGATGCCAAAATGGATATGAGAAAATGTGAGCTTCTTTCGTTTCCTATAATCATATCCTCCATCATTAATGAATTTGATTTTAACTTATTCATTTTATCAATATATGTAAGTTTTTATATTTTCATTCATTATAAAAACTCAACTTTTCCTAATCAATTGAAATTCGCAACTCTAATTAATTACATTAATCACTTCAATTATAATATTTTCTTTGATTTCCTATAAACATATCCTACATCATTAATGAATTCAATTTTATCTTATTTATTTTATCAATATATGTAAGTTTTTACGTATTCATTCATTTATATATCTCAATTTTTCCTAATGAATTGAAATTTGTAACTCTAATTAATTAAATTTATCACTTCAATTATAATATTTTTCTTTCATTTCCTATAATCATATCCTCCATAATTAATGAATTTGATTTTATCTTATTCATTTTATCAATATATGTAAGTTTCTATTGTTAGCTCAAGGTTTATTATCAACGATTTTGATGATAACTGTAATATTTCAAAATTCAAATTGGATTTATGTTCTTGTATAATTAATGGTCTTATTCTCAAAAGGAAATAAAATCATAAGAAATACTCTTTCTTCTTGTGGGAACGTTATTAGAAATAGTTTATTCGAAAGGATCCTACTAATTATGAAGGACGTATATTAGCCTCATGATTACTGAAAGTTTTTTGTCAAAGATAACAATGAAGTTATTCAGATTTAAATCCATCTAGTTGACTAAAGATGCGAGTGAAGTAATGGTTAGTTGAAGAAATTGACTATTTAAAGAAGAGTCAATGTGACTGTGAACAACAATTGAACAATATAGAAGCTTGCGAAACTATATTGTCAAAACTCATCAAAAGCATATACATTCTTGAAAGTGATATCTTTGTAAAAATTCTCTTATACGTTAGAAAGTGAAATTCTATTAAGAGATATTACTGAAGCTCATATTGAGTAAACCTCATTTTTATTTTAGAGCTTGTAGAGGCTAGTGAAATACTACTAGTGTGGAAGGTTGATGAACCTTGAAAAATATTAACTTATGAGTTTGGAGAGGTTCGTCAAATTACTATTTGATTTTATAGTGAAACACTCAAGTTAGATACTTGGAGACTGGATGTAGGCTTGGGTTATAAGTCGAACCATGATAATTGGACTGCGTCCTTCTTCTTCTCTCTCTCTCTCCCTATCTTTAATATTTCTACATTATATTGTTTGTGTGTTCATTTTAGCAAGAGGCTCCTTCATTTTTATAATAGGTCCTTTCTGTTTTCAACTTACTGATGGTTCCTTTCAATTTTAACAGGTGCCTTCTGTTTTTAAATTGCTTTAATATAATTCATCATTCAGTAAGCTCCTTTCGTTTAAGCAAGGTCCTATCCCACAAAAGGCTCCTATTGCCTAACAGGCTCCTATCATTTAAAAAGCTTTATCGTTTGACAAGCTCATACTGTTTATTATTCATTAACTAGGATATGTTTTTTATAAGAATTGAAAGTAACAAAAAAAAATTAGTCATACACAATTCACCTCTCTTTTGCATGTATTTGCTTTATCATCTATATATTTATTCATTATAAAATCTCAAATTTTCATAATCAATTGAATTTTATAAGTCTAATTAATTGAACTAATCACTTCAAATATAATATTTTTCTTTCATTTCCTATAATCATATCCTCCATCATTAATGAATTTGATTTCATCTTATTCATTTTATCAATAGATGTAAGTTTTTACATATTTATTCATTATAAATCCTCAAATTTTCCTAATCAATTGACATTCGTAACCCTCATTAATTAAATTTATCACTTCAATTATAATATTTTTCTTTGATTTCATATAATCATATCCTCCATTATTAATGAATTTGATTTCTTGTTATTCTTTTTATCAATATATGTAAGCTTTTATATATTCATTTATTATAAAATCTCAAATTTTCCTAATTATTTGAAATTCTTAACTCTAATTAATTTTTTATTCATTATAAAATCTCAAATTTTCTTAATCAATTGAAATTCGTAACTCTAATTAATTGAATTGACCACTTCAATTATAATCTCTTTCTTTCATTTCTTATAATCATATCTTCCTTCATTAATGGATTTCATCTTATTAATTTTATCACTATATGTAAGTTTTTATATATTCATATATTATTTAAATCTCAAATTTTATTAACTAATTAAATTTTTAATTTCAATGAATTGAATTGATAACTTTAATTTTAATCTTTTTCTTTCATTTCTTATAATTTTATCCTCAATTATCAATCATTTAATTTTAAAATTAAAGTAAAAGATAAAAAATATTGGGTCCGGTTGGCCCCATCAAGTCTTAAGCTTATGGAGCCCAACAGGGTCTTTTAGCCTTAGATTGGTACCGGGCTATTTTTTCACTGGCTAGGCTAAGCTTGAGCCATTGTCATCCTTAGTCATCTTTCTAGTAGCTGGAATATTATATAGCTAAAGTTATAATTAGTTTTGTTACATCTAGTCATCTATCTTTCAAGAAGAGGTAATTTGCATCCTCTAAAGGTTTTGTTTATTTAAAATTGCTCATTGAATTGTTTATATAAGTTCTCTATAGCATCACAAGAAAGCTAATTATCAATAAAGGTTTTGAGAATTGGAATTGAGGAACATCATACAACCTAAGAACTTTTAGAATCCTAAACGTAATTTAAAAAAACTTACTTTATATCATTTTAGGAATGACCAAGATCACCATTTTTTTTTTTCCGTGGTGAAGAAATTCTACTAGTTTTTTTTTCTTGGAATAAATGGTTCTATAAAATAAATTCATGTTTTTATCATCATTTTTAAGCTAGAGGATTCTTAAGCTTTACCTAATCAAAGGTTTATGCATTTTAATAGCATTTATATATGAACTTAGGACAATTTTCTCTTCCATTTGTTTGGTAGGCTCACCAGGATGCTTATAGAGGCCCTCATAAATTAACTTAAGCTTTAATTTAGCTTTCGATATGGCTAGATGAGTATTCTTGAATCTCCTCATATTAAGCTCTTTGAGTTTTTTCAAATCATGCTTAGCTTCCTTACAATAATAAAAGATTTTTGTCTATGAATTACAAGAGAATGACCCTAAATTATTGCTTTATAAATTCCCTAATGTTTATCTAAAACGTTAAACCTAAATGGAGCTTTTCTTATATATTTAGAGGTCAAAATCTAAATTACTATAGGAAAGTGGTTTAAGAACCAAAAGTTCGTGAAATTAGCTTTACTTCTAAGAAATATTACCAACCAATCCTTATTTACCAGTGCTCTATCCAAATTTTATGTAATGTGCCAATTACCAATTCACTTGTTACTCTAAGGAGAGAGGTTTGCATCAAATTTCCGGTCAATTAATTATAAATGCTCTTTACATTATGTAAAGTCACTATTGAAGTTCCTCAAGCATGTATTGCCTTCTACTTCAAAGATATGGAGAATATTATTGAAGTCACTAGAGATAATCCATGGTACATTGATGGAGAAGTGAATAATATTAAGCTTTTCCAATAAGAAATTCTAATGAAAAACGTATTAAATCCATAAATGAAAGAAAGAGAAAAGCTAGTTCTCTCTTAAAGCAAGGTAATTAGAAGATGATAATTTGATCAGCAGTCAATAAAACATTAGGTAACTTAAAGGTTTTCTAAAAATATGAGCTTCTTAAATTTGTCTACCTTAAGTTTCGTCTCCAAAATGCCTATTAGGAAATGCTTTATTTCAAAGGTGTCCCTAAGGACTTGTTGCTTTTAGGACAATTGATACCCCTTATATTCCAAGGTTAAATAGACATTAAGGAATCGTTTGGATTTTAGATCCTTCATATATATTCTTCCTAGCAAATCTCCTCCTTTTATATGTTCTAAATTCCTTAATTGGATTCCCTTTGCGCTCATGTTCTCGATTATAGTTCAATTAATTTCTAGAGGGTTAAAAAGAATAGATCATTACTGAGAACTTCAAAAAGAGCTAAACCTTCATCAGATTGGCTTATGAGAGTGATCTATTTCAAGGACTCTTAGAGAAACTTTATTAAGCTTAAGTATAGTAAACACATTATTGTCATTCTCTACGTTCACTTGGTTATTTGTGGAGTTTAGGACATCTTTACTTATAGTTGTTGGCTCTTACAACTCATGAGAGTCTAAGCCTATTAGCTTAATATAATCACCTTTTAAGAACATCTTACCCATGGTCTTCCACTGTTTGCCTTATTACTTTAAAGAAGGTCTCCATCAGTATGAGATCTTATTTATGTCTTCTATCATAGTATCACCTTCTCCAAGTCTTGATAAGACAATGACTTCAAGTAAGTCCTACCGTAATTCAATAATTACATAAAGCTTGGCATATCTTATCCTTTCTTTAGTTGTGCTTCATCCTTGCATTTTGGCTTGCTAATGTAGTTAGCCAAATGGCTTAGGCCTTTGGTAGACAATATTCTAAAGGGGCATTATGGATGTTAATCCAAATGAGAACTTATTTCTGTATAACATTATCCAAGTTAATGCTTAGTTTCTTGAGTAAAGGAAGAGAGGCATACTATTAAAGTGTTAGAGGCCAGTATTTAAGACTTCTTGAGCATTTGCATCAAATAGAAATATATTATCTTCATTAAAGAGTACTTTTATTAGTCCTTATCCCTTTAATGTTTCATGGCCCAAGAGTTGATTAAGGGGAAAGTTAAACGTTTTCTCATAAACAATCCAATTAGGATGAATGACCAGCTTTTAGCTCCTTCTATGAGGATCTCCAATGAAGGGGAAGCAATGGGATGACTATTTTACTCTCAAGGAGGGGAATAATAGAGAAAGACTTTGGAAGGCTATCCTAAGACTTAGCTTTTAGTTTAGACGAGCCTAGGGGAAAACGATGACAAGACACCTAAAGAGCTAGAAGCTCTTTAGGACCAGCAAGAGGCCTATGAGGAGAACAAGAAGGTTGGAAAAAGGAAAGTTAGCTCCTTAAATTTTCTTGGTGCAAGTTTAAAGTAAAGAGGGAAGTGCAGAAAGAGGTTAAGTAGGACTAGGAGGTAAGCCAATAAGGAATGACAGTAGTAAAGGACAAGCATAAGGGCAAGGGAGGGGTATGTTTTAGAGAGGGTGAGTTTCAACCTAAAATTGACCAGTTTAACAACATATTGTTAAAATGATTGGAGACAAATAGAATAATATAGTGAATGATTTAAAAAAATTGTTCTAGAAATATTAAAAAGAAGGCTACTAAAAAAGGCTAAAGAATGATAAAAAAAAATCCTTCACTAATCTTGAAGAGGATGGAGAGACCACAAACATTAAAGAAGAAATCGTAGATAGAGAATAAGGGAAGACGTCAAATTGTCTCTTCTTGGAGTTAACCTCAGAAGAGAAAGACACCACAACAGTTAGAAGAGGAGAAGTAAGAAGAGCGAGCAAAGAAAAGAAAAAGAAGTAAGAAATAAATAGAGGAAAAAGTCAAGCAAGAAAGGAAAAAAGCAAGGGTATATTCATCTGTCGAAGAATTAAAATTTCATGTTATAACACAAAATTTTAGTTGAATAAAACATATAACAAATGTTTTGGAGAGTGAACGATGTGACTTTTGATAGCAAGAGGTTGATTAACAAAGAGCTGGTGTGGTCCCTCTGTTAAGTTGGTGCGTACAATACTTACTAATTTGAATGCCTGAATTAATAATTTTTAAATATTAGAAAAACTTGCTTGGAACCTAAATAAAATGCCTCATATTATTATTAGGCATACCAATCAGGTCCAGGCTGACTCGACCTGACACATGGCATAATCGGGAGCAACAAAATAATATCATTTTTTTGAAATTTTTTTAAAAGTAAACTGGGTCAGTTACCTTAGGGCTGTAAATCATAAGGTGGTTTTGAGTTTTAGTTTGAACTTTGTACTGAAGGATTTAACACGAAACTAAAATATATCTTACAGTAAAAATAAAATACCAAATCGACGAAACGCATAATAAATTAAATTACCAAATGGACTAATGCATTCTAAAACCCTGGCGTCTCATTCCCTGGCCGCCTCCTTATTCGTCTTCACCGTACTCTTAACCGGTAAACGAAACAAAATCCTTGTTCTCTCTTTGGCCAACTTGTTTCTTCTCTCGATTCTCCGTGCTCTAAACCAGAAAGCGAATTAAGTTGGTTCTTTAAGATCTTCAAACTAGGTTCAATTTAGGTATTGTTTCAGCTCTTTATTCTGTGCATATAATGTTTTGTTTATATAAATATTCGGTAAAACTTTTCTTTTCTTTTGTTATTATTGCCTTAAGAAAACAATGATGAATCAAGGTGGGTGCCTATACCTTCTTAACGTATTCGGAGATCGAGTACATGTTTTATTTGGCTTCATATTCTAGTTAGGTTCGCGTTTTGATAACTAGAATAGAGTATGGATGATTTTTAGTCTTTTGATTTTAAGTTAAGGTTGTTGGTATATTTTTTCTTATAATTACTTTCTGACGTATCTTGTTTTTCTCAGAAGCATTCGTATATACAGAATTGAAGGATTAAGTTCTGGGTTGGCGAGATGAGTTTGATTTCTCAAAATGCTGGCTCCAAAACTATAGTCAAGAATAGAAGGGAAGACACGGATGAGCCTGCCTTTATGGGAGATGATAAAGTGGACAATGGAGGACAGTCTGGTTTGGCTAAATCTAATGCTAAGAAAAGAAGGGAAGAGAAAGCGGAAAAACTGGAAATTGAGGAAGGAAAGGAGATGAAGAAGTTGGAGAACCTTTTGTTTGGATCTCTGTACTCCCCTCTTGAATTTGACAACGATGATGAGGAGAAGGTTAATTATGGGACTCACAATTCGTCCGATTTGTTTTTTCTGGACCATTCGGCTAATTGTGTGCTGCCTGTTTATGAGGAGGATGCAGAATTCTGTGAAAGGAATGATGATGAAAGGGAAACTAAGCAACGGAAAGCTGTTTGGGTTGATGAGGAAGAGGAGAAGACCAAGGTTAATATTGCCAAGGTCAATAGATTGAGGAAATTGAGGAAGGAAGAGGGTGAGAACTTGATTTGTGGGTCGGAGTATGTTTCAAGATTAAGGGCTCATCATGTTAAGTTAAATCCTGGCACTGAATGGGCCAGCCTTGATTGGAGATCAAAAAATGTTGGTCTTTATGATGATGAATATTCGGACGAAGAAAATGGCATAGTTGAAGCTCATGGTTTCAAGGATGTTGAAGCTTTTGATGATATTCTTCGTTCAAATGAAGATCTTGTAGTCAAAAGCAGGGTGAAGCTGCAACCTGGCCTTCTTGAGTACTCTAGACTTGTAGATGCAAATGCTGAGGATTCATCCAATGGTCCAATAAATTCAGTACAGTTTCATCGAAATGCTCAGCTGCTTCTTACTGCAGGATTGGATCGAAGGATTAGGTTTTTCCAAATTGATGGAAAACGGAATACCAAAATACAAAGTATTTTCATTGATGATTGCCCTGTTAGAAAGGCCTCTTTCTTGCCTGATGGTTCTCAGGTTATTATAGCAGGAAGAAGGAAGTTCTTCTACAGCTTTGATTTAGTGAAAGCTAAAGTTGATAAAATAGGCCCCCTTGTTGGCAGGGAAGAGAAGAGTTTGGAAGTTTTTGAGGTCTCCCCTGACTCCAGTACAATTGCGTTTGTTGGTAATGAAGGTTATATCTTGTTGGTATCTTCCAAAACGAAAGAACTAATTGCAACCTTGAAGATGAATGGAACTGCCCGCTCATTAGCTTTTGGTGATGATGGGCGGCAATTATTAAGCCATGGAGGCGATGGGCAGATTTACCATTGGGATTTACGAACAAGGGCATGCGTACATAAGGCTGTTGATGAAGGTTGTATAAATGGTACAGCACTTTGCACATCCCCAGATGGAAATCTGTTTGCTGCTGGTTCTGATAGTGGGGTTGTAAATGTTTACAAAAGCGAAAGCTTTTTAGGTGGGAAGAGAAAACCAATCAAGGCTATTGAGAATTTGACCACCAAAGTAGACTTTTTGAAGTTTAACAATGATGCTCAAATATTAGCCATTTGTTCACACATGAAGAAGAACAGTTTAAAGTTGATACACGTGCCGTCATATACTGCGTTCTCGAACTGGCCTCCAACAAACAAGGCCTTAAATTATCCTCGCTGTATGGATTTTAGTCCTGGTGGGGGTTTTATGGCTGTTGGAAATGCTTCTGGTAAAGTATTGCTATACAAATTGCACCATTACCATCATGCATAGAACAATAAAGATCTTGATCAATCTCATGTGATGCTTGTTGTCCCTTTTATGTTGGTCTATTCATGTGCAACTCAGAGGCGATTCAACTGTATCATTTCTTCCTTGGGCGATGCCTTTATTTGATTGGCCTTACATGGAGATAGCCTTCTGATTTAGAAGACAATCGCCTATCAACTTGGGTTTAGATGTTACCAACAAAATTTTGAGTATCAGTAGGCCAGTTATTGTTGCGAGAACTTTGTGTACAACATTTGGAGGATGTCTTCGATTCAACGATTGATGTCATTAGTGTTCATCCATTGGAATAACTAAAATTTCTTGGTTTCCTTCTGGCAGCTTGAATGAATCATCCGTTATTTTCTTTCCGTATTACTTTGTTTATTCTAGATTAGCTATTGGTTATTGCTTTAAGTTTGGTAACCTGAAATACGAGGCGTGCTAAGATTTACTAGATTGGAAATCTAATTGACTTAGATGGACAAGTTTGATTGGTTAAGGAAAAGCTTGAAGTGAAGCAAGAAATTGGAAAATTTGTCCCTTAGTTGACAAAATCGTTTATACCCTATTTTGATAAAATATGTCGTGTACGCACAAAGCAGAAGAATTGAGAGCATTATTCCATCTTATATGATACACTTTAGGCCAACACTAGATCCTGCTGTGGATTTAACTTGCTGATCTGTTGTTCCGTGGAATAGTATCAAAGATGTTAACGGTGTCGTTTGGTACGGAAACACAGCTTATGACATTGTTTTAACCATGCGAGTTTTATGAAACTTCAGATATAGAGGGCCTGGGGAAATATTCCGAACAGGAGTCCTCATTTTGACAAGCTCCTCAACAGGGAGGCCCTTGTTAGTATCAGAATCGCCAAGCTAGGCTTTGACAGCAACCGCAGATCCCTATATGATGAAGGATCACACAATCTATAGAACAAAATAACATCGCAGGAGGCAAGCATCAATGCGATCAAGGCACAAATCTACTCGGTTTCTGGTGAATCTTCTCCACACATGAAAGCCCAGAATTTGTCTTCGCATGAAGTCGAGAGAAGCTCAAGATTCTTTTAACCTAAATATGTTTTATCTTAAATTAACATGTCATACTTACACATTTAGATAAGTAGCTCATGATTATATGAATTTAAAGACAAGCCAGAAATCAATATAAGATACGCTTTGACAAAAGTTGTTACCCAACAGATCTAACAATCATATGAGGATGTGATTAATAAGGACTTTATTTACCTAATTTAAATTTAGTTAGTTTGTTGAGTAACTCAAGATTAACTAAATTTGAATGAAATTTTAGTTCATTAAAGAGATTAAAGTGATCTTTTCAGAATAATAGTGGGGTTATTATTTCAAAGAAAATAATGAGAGCAACTAAATTTAAAGTCTTAATCTATTTGATGGTCATAACATATAACATATTACTTGTTTACATTTATTTTGTTCTAATTAGAAATTAAATTTATTTGGTATAGCGGACACTAAGTTAAGTGAACCAAATTTCTTAGACATAGGTTAGACTTGAGAAGAGCTCTTAATATAGAAGTTATATGCCTATTATACAATATTGCTATTAATCCATATTAAGGATTTGGATAACAGTTTCATAAATATATCAATGGCATATAAATGGAACGTGACATTTTAGAATTAACTATTATCTCACTAACTTAAACGAAAACATGTAAGATGGATGCTAGCATCATAATAGTACAAAGCAAAAAGATGCATACAGTAAGTTAATGGAATTGTTCTACTCAATTTAGTCTACTAAAAGCATAAATAAAGACTATAATTGAAGTCGTTTTATAAATTATGATGATGGTTTTCATTACAAGAATGCACTTACATGATTTTCTTAGTAAT
>JAOSBN010114412.1:0-10383 GCA_027563595.1 Erythroxylum suave
AGGTTGCATCCTGTATTGCAATCTTTGGAATTATTATTTTTGACCGGTTTCCAAGGATCGATCATAAGGTCGAATCGTCAAAGCCGCGATCACTCCTACAGTTGAGGCTTTCACTGAAGCTTCCTTAGCTTGCTTATTCTTAGCAGAGCCACTACTACCTACTTTGCTCTACGTGTGGAAAGTCCTCCTACTCCTCCCAGGCATGGAGGCACTCATTCCTTCTTTTTAGAAGACTATTCCTAGTTCTTCCTCTTCCTGTTTCCATTATACTTTATGTTCTCTAGTTTCTCAACTTAGAGTGCAACATCTACCAATAGCTGGCAGTCACAAAAATGAAGTCCTCCCTCAAACTTACAGCACTTATCCTCCTCATTCTCAATAAAGTTGATGGCATACCTTGAAAGCTAGGTGAACTCTAGCTCATATTAACTCACACTCATATCCCGCTGTGTGAGATTTAGGAATTCTCTTGCCTTCTCTTAGACATAGACTTTAAAGAAGTATTCTTCCTAAAGGCTTCCAAAAAATTCCTCCATTACAAAATCGGTGGTATGACTTGACTATGGGGTACTGATTCCCACCAATAGAGTGTGTCCCTTTGCAGAAAACTCACTGCATAATCTAATTTATCCTCATCGGAGCACTTCATCTGAAGCAAAACTTTCTCTGTCCTTCTAAACCATGCTTCAACATCTTCAAAATTGGTAGTCTCATTAAAGTCTACATCCTCATACTTAGGGACCTTATCATACTATCCACTCCTCTCCACTAAAGCTTGCACTAGAACTTGTGGAACTTGGCCCAGAGCATGTGTGAAAGCCTGAGCAAAGGCTAGAAGGAAATGTTGATCCATGGGGTTTACTTGGGGCATAGGAGAAGGAGGCAGTGACACTTTATGTTGCACATTAGGTGCCTCAGAATCATAAGCATAGTGTGTCCCTATGTCTTGTGAGACATGAGATTCATCGATACTTCCTTGGTGAGGGCGAGAGCGAGTCATAGCTACTTAAGTTCTCCTTCGAGGCAGCATACTCACTCCTTCAATTTAAAACCATTTAAAATCTTTAGTTCATGTTTCATGTTGGGCTTAAACTTTGCATGTGTGAATATGAAACCTTCTTAAACCATGCTTCATGTAAAATAATTTCAAATCATGTCAAATAATACAAAAACAATGCATGTTGTTCATTTAAATCAATGCATGTTCATTTCGAGTTTTAAAATGACCCATTTCGTGCCTACGATACTCCTAAACCTAGTTGCTCTAATACCAAAATTGTTAAGTCGCATTTCTGGAGTCTAACTCGTAAGTTAAATGTGAGCACATCACCCTGTAGGGTTCTTCTAATGGAACCTTTATTAGCTGACCTAGGTTCATCTTCATTCTTATAACATCCCAAATTTTCATATTTGAACAATTGATATATGACAATCCATATTTATGTTGTATCCTCAATCATCACCCTAACATATCACTCATTTTTATCCCTTATTTTCACAACAAACTAAGTACATTTCAAGCTACATTAAATCCTAAATGGAACAGAGAAAAGCATTGACAAGTCGACAATTTATATATGTACATGATTTTGGAAAATTGACATAACTTTCACTATGGATGTCAAATTAAGGTATCTCAAGCATGGTTTCAAAGAGGACTTTGAGTTCTACAACTTTTATGAAGACCTAAAGAGTTATTTTTCCATATAAAGGGACAAAATTGCATATTTACAAAAGTATCCCAAGAATGTCCGCTTAGCGGATATACGTCCCTTCCATTGGACATAAACTGAGCTAGGATACTAAAATTCCCTAGAAGGTCTACCTAATGGACATTTACGAGTCAATTTCAAGATTTCTAACTCCTACAAGTTACCTATGGCCCATCTTATGTGAAGTAAATCACTTGTTAATATAGAAATCACGTATATGTAAAATACACAAGAAGGGGGGTTGAATTGTGCTAAATCGTCTAAGATATGAATCTTAAATATTTTCTTGATTTTCTTGACAAATTCAGATGATTACAATGAGCAAAGCAACAGCAAAAATTAGTATCTATTCTTCTAACAACAAGAAAATTAAAGAAGTAAGAGTTAGAGAATATGACACTGCGATTTATATTGGTTCACCCTCAACCTTAGCTACATCCAATCCTCATATTATTTATGAGATTTCACTGTCTCCTTCAATGTTACAAGTATTATTTCTACACTTGCAGAGCCTCTTCAGGTCTCTTTCACAAAGTATTCTTTATTTGATTTCTTAGCCTCTTCAGGCTCTAGACGTCTTTTCACTCGAAAAGATATTGTTTTGAGCTTTCACACTCATGTTACAAATGTATTTCTTCTCTTTCTTTCTTTCTTTTCTCTCAGGATATTTTTTACAGCGTAAGCACTTGAGTACAGAATTTCTCTATGTATGTTTTGTACATTCAGATTTCTCTCTCTTTTTTTATGTTATGTTATTGCAGTCTATCACTACAACTAATATTTATAACATAAATCTTCAACGGTCTTCTTAAGAAATCTGCTTGTAGAATCTTCTAGAGTCTGTTATTAGTTGAGTGTTGTAACCAACTCCAGCTAAATGACGTTCTAGCACATTCATCAATTAAATCATCTTTCTTAGATTCGTATGCTTTGTCTGGTGTCTTAGACTGAATCACTTCTTCCGATCCATCTTAGAAGCTTCATCTGACTCAGCTTTTACTTAATTATCGTCTTGATTTAATGATTTGTGCCACTTATATTTATCTGTGTACTTAAAAAATTCATCAAAATAGTTCACACACTTCTATTATTATTATTATTTGATTTTCATCAAAATCAATAGAAGAAGTTAAGTCTTCTTAACTTAACAATCTCCCCTTTTTTAATGATAACAAATAATTATAATATTAGAATATAAATAATATTCTGGCGAATAAAGCAAGATATACAATGATAAATAAAAAATTTCTAATTCTAATTCATTCTCCTTTCTACTGTTTTCCCCTATTTGTTATTAATCAAAAAGATAATTCATTTTAAGTGCTTCAAAATTTTAGAATACATTTGTTGAATATCAGTGCGGATCGTCTTGAGGTCTTCTTCTATAGAAACACGTAGAAGTGCTATTTCCTTGTGAAGATCACCTACTGCATCTCCTAGTTCATCGACCTTAGTATCAAATTTCTCAATATTTTAAGCTAAGGCTTCCTGAAGTTCTGTCTACTTGTGACTAGCTTTAGTTCATTCATTGAAATTCTTCAAGAGCTCCGAATTAACGATAGGATCTTGCAGCTTTTCACTAATTGGACGAATATAATCAAAGATATATGGATTTATAGATGAATTGTCTAATTTTATAATTTTAAATGAGGGTAATTTGAAAGGTTGTTTTCTATTAGGGATATCAAGATCATCAGGTTTAGGTAATTTGTAAATCGGTTTCCTCAGAAGGTGTAAAATAGTTTTAAATGAAGGAATGGAACCTAAGGGTTTGAAATGAATGAGCAAATGCACAGAGGTTTCTAAGTTAAGATCAATACCTTCAAATGTGATACTTTTGTACCTTCCTTCTAATATTGTGCCAACTACCTTGAAGCTTTCGTCTTTCGTAGATACTCCAAAATTACTTCCTGGTTCCCTTGATACATGATGTGATACATAAATGCTTACAAGCTGAGCACCATGACATACATCGTCTATATTCTTCACTGCCACTTGAATCTCTTCTTTTGTGAGATCATCTTCTCGTTTTTTAGGAAACTTCTTCTTCTTTCCTTTTTCTTTGCTAACTACTAGTGATGGACGTCTAGGTTGTACATCTGGTACAATCTTAATTGTCGTTCTGCCTGTCACTAGATAGATTGTATAAGGAACTTTCGTAATCTTCAAGGGATATGGTTCTGCCTTTTTATCCCGCAGAATACTATATAGTCTTCATTCTTTAGGGCTTAGAAGATGTATCATCTGACCATTTACTATTATAGGTTCAACTTGAACCTTAACTTTCTATTTAGAAGGTTCTCTAATAATAATTGAACCTCTGTTACGATTAGGTGTTGATTCTTCTATAACCTTTATCTTCAGATCTTCTTTCCTTATCGGTTGAGGAGGGTTGTAAGTTACTTACTACTTTTTAATAGTCTATGTCTTGTGTGGAAGATCAGATGATGAAACCTTCTTCTTTTGAATAGGCTTCATCTTCTTTTGTTCTTCTGCTGGTTTGGAAGAGAGTTATTGTTGAGGCTTCTTCTTCTCAGATACTCACTTCCTTTTTATCTCTGTCTCTCTAGATAGTTGTTCTGATTGAGTCTGAGGGATAAAGACAATTGGTTTGGTAGGCTGCTGTTGTTGCTCTTGCTCCTTTTTACTCTTAGAATCTCCACCAAGAATTAGAACTTTTTGCTTCTTCTTTTCTTGTTGTCATAAGGTCATTAATCATGGTGACCTTCTTGACTTCTCAGGCCTTTCTGATTGGAGCGTTTCAGCCTTCCTCTTTAAAGGCACTTGGTGTGTTGGTTGTTGAACCTTACTTTTCTTCTTTTCTAGAATCGTCTTGGCTCGTATCAGCTCATCAGGCAATTGTTTAACCTTTACCTCTACTGATATTCTTCATGACTATCGAGGTTTTGCTTATATTTCAGATGGAACATTTTCTTTCCTGCTTCATCTTACTGAAAACTCCCCATTAGACTGTGCTTTCAGTATGAAATCTACATCTACTTCGACTTCAATCTTGATCCCCATTTTGTGAATATTAGAGGCATTGATAACACTCTTAACATTTAGCTTTACTCTGTTTCCTCTATCAAGTAGGATTCCAGATTCTTTGAAGAATCTTGTTAACAGCATACTATAAGGTAAAGAACCACTCTTCAGATGATAATCCTCCTTAACCTTTATCATGTACTTTAGAATCAAGAACGAAAGTTTAACAAGTTGGTGAGTGAGTAGATAAAACAGGCAATGTTCATCATTCATTGTCACCACATCCTTTGATCCTGCTCTTGGTAGGATACAATAGAGAAGAAGTGAGTGAAGAACCCTATCCTTCGGAATGAGAGTTAAAGACTTCTTGACTATAGAGAAGAAGTGAGTGAAGAACCCTATCCTTCGGAATGAGAGTTAAAGACTTCTTGACTCCTAGATTACTGGATCCATAAAGTTGTCTATTGATGTTGGCTTCGTCTATATGACTTTGAGTGATCCAGTCTGTATTGTTGAATAATTATACTCCTTCATTTGGACACCCAATAGCCTTCATAATAGAATCTTGTATGATTATTACCAACAACCCAACTATCATTGACACCAAGGTGTTGTCTACCACCTTCGCATTCTTCTAGAGCTTATATATTTCATTCAAATACATCATCTCTCAGATATTGAAGAAGTTCTTCCATCCAACTGCTTCAATCTCAGGTTTGATATTTATCCGATGATTCTTCAGGGAAGTGAAGTTGATGAGTCTTCTATAGACAAGAGATTTTGGCTTTTTTTATTAATCTATAAAAGATAAATACTAAACACAAAGATGTATTTTGCTTAAAGAAACGAGGTTAGTATATAGAAAAAACTTGAGAGAAAGATATGAAATGAGAAGGATTTGAAGTTTAGAACAGAGAGTTGGATCGTCTTTATTGAGGGCACTTTGAACAAGTTGGTTTTGAAGTTTTTTAAGAAAATTCTAATGTGTAAGGTGTTGCAAATTTTGAGATGATTTCCTTTTTATATACACTCTTGAAAAGTTACTGCTACTATTTAATTTGAAAACTTACGACTTTTTAACTTCTTTATGACGAATCGTCTAGATCATGGAGTTTCAGACAAATGGTCATTTAACATCACCATATTTAGGTTTCGTCTGATTTCCTTGAATCTATCTTCACTTAAGGGGTTTGGTGAAGATATCTTCCCATTGTTGATTTGTCTTAACAAATTGTAGATTGGTGATCCCTCTCTATATATAGTCTCTTATAAAATGATGTCTAACTTCAATGTGCTTTGCCCTTGAGTATTGTTTGGATTCTTTGAGAGATTGATAGAACTTGTATTGTTAGAGAAGATTTGAATCTGATCTTCTTGGATATAATAATCCTCTAACTGATACTTTATCCATAACATCTGTGGACAACAGCTTACAGCTGATATGTATTCAGCTTCTGCAGTAGATAGAGTAATTGAACTTTGCCTCTTTCTTGACTAAGAAATTAGATTATGACCAATAAAGTGACAACCTCCACTTGTACTCTTTCTATCAATCCTATCTCCAGCATAATTAGCATCACAGTAGCCAATTAACCTGAAATCTTAACCTTTCTCATACATTAAGCAAAGATCAATAGAACCTGCTAGGTATCTCAATATTTTGTTAACAACAATATATTGAGATTCTCTAGGATCTGCTTGAAATCTTGCACACAAACAAACACTAAACATTATATTAGGTATGCTTGTAGTTAGGTAAAGCAAAGAACCAATAATTCCTTCTAAAAGAGTTTGATCAATCTTCTTACCAACTTCATCCTTAGTTAAGACGATTGAAGGATGAATAGGAGTTGACATTGGTTTAACATTTTCCATTTTATATTTGACTAAAAGTTCTTTGATATACTTTTGTTGATAAATAAAAATCTTTTCTTAAGTTTGTTTAATTTGTAAACCAAGAAAGAACTTTAATTAACCCATCATACTCATTTCAAATTCACTTTTCATAAGATTTTCAAAATTTAAACATAATTTTTTAAAAGTTGCACCAAAGATGATATCGTCTATAGATATTTATATAACGATAAAATCATTTCCAACATTTTCCTAAATAATTTTTTATCTACTTGACCTCTAATAAAGTCATTTTTAATCAAAAAAGAACTCAGACAATCATACCAAGCACGAGGTGCTTGTTTTAATCCATACAAAGCTTTATGAAGTTTATACACATAATCTGGTTCATCAATGTCTTCAAATCCTGGGGTTTTTTACATAAACTTCTTTGTCTATAAAACCATTAAAAAAGCACTTTTCACATCCATTTGAAACATATTTATATTATGAAAAATAGCATATGCAAGCAAAATACTAATAGCTTTTAGTCTAGCTATAGGATCATATGTTTTATTATAGTCTATTCCTTCTTGTTGATTATAGCCTTGAGTTACTAATCTAGCTTTGTTACAAGTTACTTTTCCTAATTCATCTAGTTTATTTTTGAACACCCATCTGGTTCCTATAATAGATTTATTGGATGGTTTAGGGACTAAAGAACAAACTTTATCCCTTGTAAATTGTTTTAACTCCTCCTGCATAACTAAAATCCAAGCTTCGTCTTGAAGAGTTTAATCAATTTCCTTAGGTTCTAATTTAGAAACAAATGTTTCATTAGCCTCTCTTCTAAACTTAGATCTAGTTCTCTCCCCTTCTGATGTTTCTCCTATAATCAAGTTTTTTGGGTGAGAAAATTTATATTTTTGGTCTTTTCTTAAGCTTATATTTTCAAAAATATCTAGTACTTTATCAGATGGATCGTTTAGTGGTGAATCGTCTAGGTTATTAACTAAAGGAGTAGATAGAGTTTCATCATCAGAATCATCTCTTTTATCTAAATGAAAATCATCATTAAATTTTACATGCATAGATTCTTTAATAGATTTAGAAACAAGATTACAAACTCTATAAGCTTTAAAAATAATTGAATATCTTAGAAAATTCTTGAATTGATCTTAGAATCGAATTTGTCCAAATTTTCTTTTGTATGCAAAATAGTGCATTTGTAACCAAAAGGAGGAAAGTATAAAATATTTGGCTTTCTTCCCTTCCATAATTCATATGGAGTTTTATTTAAAATAGGTTACAAAAATACTCTATTTTGAAAATAACAAGCTATATTTACAGCTTCTGCCCAGAAGTACTTAGGAAGATTCATTTCACATAGTATAGTCCTTGTCATTTCCTGAATCATCTTGTTCTTTCTCTCTACAACTCTATTTTGTTGAGGAGTTTTAGGAGTAGAGAAATTATGGAAAATTCCATTCTCTTCACAAAACATTTTGAATTTATCTTTTTCAAATTCTCTATTATGATCACTCCTAATTCTAGCAATAGAAATTCATTTTTCATTTTGTAACTTTTTGGATAAAACTTTAAAGCATTAAGAGATTCTTCTTTATGTTATAAAAACAATACCCAACAAAATATAGTAAATTATCAGCAATTATGAGACAATATTTCTTTCCACCGAGACTTCCTATTCTGGTTAGACCAAACAAATTCTAGACGAAGTTACAATATCCTTAGATGAAAAAGATGTTTTAACTTGTTTTCCTTTTTGACAACTCTCACAAAAGAAATCGTTGTTAAAACTTATCTTTTGTAAACCTTTTACCAAATCATGTCTAACTAATTTGGAAATATGTTTAAAGCTAACATGACCTAGCTTGCCAAATCAATTTTTCATCATCTTTTGATATAAGGCATGAAATATTTTGACTTTTCAAATCGTCTAAATTAATTTTATAGGGGTTATTTCATCTCTTGTCAGAAAAGAATATGGAACTATCATTTTTTTGACTATACAAGAATTTGATTAAAGGATACTTCAAGACCAAAATCACATAATTGACTTATGCTAATTAGATTACGCTTTAAGCTATCATCTTACTGAACATTATCAATAGAAGAAAAGGATTCTTTACCAATTTTGTCGATCCCAACTATTTTGCCCTGCTGGTTGTCTCCAAAAGTTACTGATCCTCCTTGCTTGTGTTAGAGTTCTAGGAACATAGACCTTTTGCCTGTCATGTGTCACAAGCAACCACTATCCAAGTACCATTGGTAGTGGTTGCTTCTTCTAAGTAAGGAGATCTACAGTATATATTATATCCTTCTTAGGTATCCATATTTTCTTGGGTCCTTTGGGGTTAGTCGTACAATTTTTCTTTAAGTAATAATAAGGATATTGTTTCTTTTTCTTTCTATTAGGAACAAATTCCTATTATAAAGAACATTACTATTATGAATAGTATTTTTATCATTAAAGCCTAAACCGCTTTTATTATTTGGATGTCTATAACTTCCAATCATGTCATTCATCCTTTTTGTATTTCGTGTAAATTTCAATAATTCTGTTAAAAGACTATTAATCCTTTTTTTAGTTGATTAATTTCCTCAGATCTATCTACAATTACTTTCTTTTTAATATCGTTTACTTGTTTCTTAAAGTAGATGTTTTCTTCTTCTAAAAGTTTTGTGTTCTTTAAATTTTCAACAAATTTTTTTTTCAATAACCTATATTGTTTCAAGATAACATGTGAATCTTCTAACAATTCTAAATAGGTACACTGAAGATCATCAAATTCAGAAATTACCTCATCATCACTTGTCCTTTCAGCTACCAAGCATATATTTTTCTTGTTCTATTGTTTCTAAGTTGGATTCAAATTCAGACGAATCTAGATCTTCCTATGTTTCCATTATGCTCTTTTTTTTCTTGACTTTACTTTTGTTTTCTTTTGAGCAACGTACATTTAGACTTGTAATGTACTGGTTTATTACACTCATAGTAGATGATAGAACTGTTCTCTTTCTTCGAATCTTCTTTGGTATTTTTTGAAAGGGAAGTCTTTATTTTCCCTTGGTTTCTTTTTCCACATCCTTCTAATCTTTCTTGAAATGAATTATGGCTTATCTTCTTCTTCACTTAAATCTTGATCAGATTCACTAACATCATCATTCTTGATTTCTTCAATCTTTAATGCTTTTGAAGATATGCTTCTATTTTTCTGCAACTTCTGATTCTTCTGACCAGCCTTCAATGCAATAGACTTATCCCTTTTGGGTTAATCTTCTGCATCAAGCTCTACTTCATGAATTTATAGTGAACCAAGCAATTCATCTAGCTTCAACTTGCTTAAATCCTTAGCCTCTTATATTGCTATTTCTTTGGGTCTCCACCTTTTTAGAAGACTTTTGAGAATCTTTCTTACATGATCTTGACTATCGTAGATTCTCCACAGAGCTTTAAGTCTATTAATAATTGTTTGTAATCATCCAAACATCTGATCAATAGACTCATTGTCTTTCATCTTGAATAGCTCATACTGATGAGCAAGAAAACCAATCTTGGATTCTTTCACATGGTTTGTGCCTTCATGTGTAATGGCTAATGTGTCCTACATTTCCTTTGCAGATTCATATCCATGAACCTTATCGTATTCACTTGTACTTAGCGCACAACTTAAAAAGAACTTGGCCTTTTGAAGTAAATCACAAATTAATACAATGATAATCAACACACAAGAAGGGGGGGTTGAATTGTGTATTTTTTTTTTGTTTTACCCTCTCCCTTAAAAATTGCTTAATTCAGAACACAAGTAAGTAATAAAAGAGTTAAGAAATT
>JAOSBN010114413.1:0-10381 GCA_027563595.1 Erythroxylum suave
GATGCTTCGTTTTCTCCAACCAAAGTTTCTACTAATGCTTGTATTAATTTCATCAGCTTCAAATTTTGTAACTTTCAACAAGCCTAATTCCTCAATCTTCTGCAATATCTCTTCACCAGATTTGTTAGGGGGATGAGGTGTTTTAACCATCATATTCTTAATAAACTTTTGTTTATTGCGCCTAAATGGATGATCTGGAGCAAGAAATTTTCCATGTTTATCAAACTAACATATTTTGCCCCCGTTTGGAAGATAAAATGCATCAGAATCATTGCCACAATAAGGCAAGCCATTTTCCCTACTGTGCCCTATCCAGATAACATGGCATATGCTGTAAAATTACTAATTGTCCACATCAAAGCTGCTCTCAATACAAAATTTTGTTTCAGAGAGATATCATATGTCTTAACACCATATTTCCAAAGATGTTGCAATTCAGATATCAATGGTTGTAAGAAAACATCAATTTTATGCTTTGGATTTGAAGGCCCTGGCACTATCACTGTCAAAAACATATATGCCTCTTTCAAACACATCCATGGAGGCAAATTATAAGGAGTAATTATGACTGGCCATGATGAATATTGCTGACCGGATTGACTAAAAAGCTAAAATCCGTATGTCGACAAGCCCAACCTAACATTTCGAATTTCAGTTTTAAACTCATAATGGGTGTCATTGAAATGTTTCCATACCAATGAATCTGATGGATGACTCCTTATTCCATCTTCCTATTGGTGTTCATTATGCCATCTCATGTGAGACGCAGTAACATCAAAAGTATATATTCCTTGAAGTCTCGGAGTTAGCGGGAAGTAATACATCTGCTTCCAGGGTACTAACTTTCCTTTCATATAATGCTTTCTAGGCTTGAACCTAGATTGACCATAAAATTTACACTCTTTTAATTCCACATCATCACCCCAATACAATAGACATCTCATTTTGCAACAATCAATCTTTTCAATAGGTAAACCAAGACCCCCCGAATAAGTTTCTTTATATTGTAAAAAATATCAACAATTGTGTGATCAGGAGGCAACAATTCATTATAACATCCAAGAATTTGATCAAAACTATGATAAAAAATGTGCCCTTCAGACTTGACATTCAATATACGAGCAATTGAAGACAATTGAGTCATTGTCTCACAATTTGGCCATAGTTTTTGGTCAGCTGAATGTAGTAAGTCAAAAAACTGTTTGGATTGAGGGTGGCGTTCTTCTTCAAGATTTTCTATATTTTCCTAAAAGTTCTAACTGCTTGCATCATAAACCATTTGCATGTAAGGATTTTCAGTTGCATCGACATTATCTGTTCTAAATCCAATCCCCCTTCAAACTCATTAAAGCTAATTGACAATTTTCCTTCATTACTCCTTGAGGTGCTATAAATCAACGATTCCATATGTCGTGTCCACTGAAAATAATTACGAATAAACCCTCTTCTCAACAAATGCCCGTTCGCTTCATCAATAGGAAGGAAACGAATCTGTTTGTATTTTTTACATGGACATCTAATCTTTGGCCCATCCATATATGCAGGTTGACAACATGCAAAATGAATAAAGGCTTCAACTCCCTCAACAAATTCAAGATTATTGAAACCATCACGAGATATTCGTCTATACATTCAAGATCTATCAACATTGCTCATTTCTGCAAAACTATTAATTTAAATAAGTGATTCCATACTATGTATCCTTCATGGCACCCCAAAAATTACAAAACATCTAAACTTTACACATCTCCTAACTATTAACCAATTTAATTAATCACCTACAATTGATTTCAAAACTATAGTACGTGGTATTGTTTACTCCTGCGAATCAAGAAAACAAGTTTTCGCTGTGACTCCTAGGCTCGTGGAATATTTCACCGATAAGCCTCACAGGAGCTGCATCACGAGTTTCTAACCTATATACCATCCTGGGGGTTTATTATAGAACAAATTGTCCTGTCTATGAAATGTATTACTTCCTTGTGCTAATACTATGTTTGCATTAATCAAATTGAAGTTTAAGCATTAATCGTAGTAATTAATCACCTACAATTAATTTATCGAATTGGTCGATCAAATTAATCACCTACAATTGATTTCAAAACTATAGTACGTGGCATTGTTTACTCCAGTGAATCAAGAAAACAAGTTCTCGCTGTGACTTCTAGGCTCGTGGAATATTTCACTGATAAGCCTCACGAGAGCTGCATCACGGGTTTCTAGCCTATATACCATCCTAGGGGTTCATTATGGAACAAATTGTCTTGTCTATGAAATGTATTACTTCTTATTGCTAATACTATGTTTGCATTAATCAAATTGAAGTTTAAGTATTAATCGTAGTAATTAATGACCTATACTTAATTAATCGATCAATTTGGTCGATCGAATTAATCACCTACAATTGATTTGAAAACTATAATATGTGGCATTGTTTACACCTGTGAATCAAGAAAACAAGTTCTCGCTGTGACTTTTAAGCTTGTGAAATATTTCACCGATTAGCCTCACGGGAGCTGCATCATGGGTTTCCAGCCTATATACCATCCTAGGCATTTATTATGGAACAAATTATCTTGTCTATGAAATGTATTACTTCCTAGTGCTAATATTATGTTTGCATAAATCAAATTGAAGTTTAAGTATGAATCGTAGTAATTAATCACCTACACTTGATCAACCGATCGATTTGGTTGATCAAATTAATCACCTACAATTGATTTCAAACTCATTCCACATACAGTAAATACTTTCACTATTACAGGAAAACAACAAAATTAATCAATGAATATATGAATATTCTTCTAAACAACAACACAAATTCAAGACCCCATTTGTATTAACAATAAATCCAACAATTTAATAATTGTATTATTAAAGTAATAGATATGGTAAATATTAATTATTTGCACGACTAACCTGAATGGATGGACAACTTCAAACTACATTGAAGAAAGATCGAAGATGCTTTTCCGCACAATATAGGACTTGCGAAAAAATAATATGAAGCATTTAATCTAATACACTTGTGGTAATACAACATCATAAACTAATGTAAAAAAAAGGACAGAACATTCAATAATTGTTGTACTAACTCACAGTAGAGGCACAAAAGTATCATAATCGTATTATTAAAGCAATAATAATAATAAAAAGATACAACTAACAAATTTAATCATAATAAAATTAATTATAAGTAGAAAATTAATAATAACAATAATAATAATAAATTAAATATGAATGATAAATTTAATAATACTAAGAATAAGAATAATAATAAAAATAACTGAAATAATAATAACAACTTAATAATAATAAATGAAATAAGAATAACAAATTTAATAATAATAAGAAAAATAATAATAAATGATACAAATAATAAATTTAATAATAATAAAAGTATTAATAAGTAGATCATTAATATTAAACTAATAATATTACTACTTATTATTGATAATAATTATTAATAATTAATGACAATATTGATAAATACAATAAATTTAATATTAATCAAATTAATAATAATAATAAGAAAAATAATAATAACAATACATTAACACTTAGTGAGTTAAAATTATTAATAAGTAGATCATAAAAATTAAACTAATAATATTAATACTTATTATTAATAATAATTATTAATAATTAATGAAAATATTTATAAATAGAATAAATTTAATATTAATAAAGTTAATAATAAGTAAAAGATTAATAATAATAATACATTAACACTTAGTGAGCTAATCAACTCGAAAAGTCCATTAGTGAGTTAAATCAACCCAATCTATTATCAAATTCACACTTAAATGTCAAATTCTCAAATTCACACTTCAAATTAAGCATTTTATTGAAATTAAGCATTCAAATTCTCAAATTCATACAACAATTACAACGAAACATTCCAGCAATCATATAGGGCATTTTATCGAACACCTCATAGGTAATATGTATAATCTCTAACTAATCACAAATCAAATGCATTTTCCCATTATTTACCAACAATAACACATATAAACAACAAATCAACCAACAATGACACAAAAAAATAGCGTACAACAACAATAATCACACAAATTCCATCACCCAAATACCCATGATTAACACATAAAACTTGCGCTTTTTGGAGAAAAAATACACCCAATGGAGAGCTTACCGGAAAACGACGTACGATGGGCCAGAAAACGACGGTGAAAGCAAGGTATATGAGGATGTGACGGGAGGAGAGAAGAAGATGAAAAGGGGGGGGGGTTTCAGTTGTCTTAAAGACGATGATCCAAACGACGTCGTTTTATTTACTAATCAGTCGATATTTATCAACGGAATTTAAATTCCTCAATTATTCAAGTGGGAGGTGTTGCTGCTCATTTTGCAACGGAACCAATTTTTTGTCAATAAAGAGAATATATTCCGTCGGTAAATAACAGATGCTAATCCAAACTTACTGACAGAAAGGCTTCCGTCGGTAAATGTCCGAAGCTAGTTAATTGTGCGAAGCATTCCCGCAATTATTTCCAACGGTCATGGTAACGTCGTTGGTAAACTTAATATTAAGTTTACCGACAGACTACATTCCGTCGGTAAATAACAGACGCTGATCCAAACTTACTGACGAAACAATTGTCGTCGGTAAATGTCCGAAGCTATTTAATTGCGGCGAGCATTCACACAATTTTTTCCGACGGTAATGGTTACGTCGTTGCTATGTATCGTTGGAGATTTTGTGCGAAATTCATTCCTTCCAGTTTTACCGACGACATATGTTTTCGTTAGTTGTCTTAGAGACGATGATCCAAACTCATTTTATTTATTAATCCGTCGATATTTACCGACGGAATTTAAATTCCTCAATTATTTAGCCGAGAGATGTTGCCGCTTCATTTTGTGACGGAACCAATTTTTCGTCGATAAAGAGAATATCAAGTGTACTAACGGACAATATTCCGTCGGTAAATAACAGACGCTGATCCAAACTTACTAACAGAAAGGCTTCCTTCGGTAAATGTCCAAAGCTAGTTAATTGTGGGAAACATTCCCGTAATTATTTCCAACGATCATGGTAACGTCGTCCGTAAACTTAATATCAACTTTACCGATGGACTACATTCCGTTGGTAAATAGCAAACGCTGATCCAAACTTACCGACGGAATAGATGTCGTCGGTAAATGTCCGAAGCTATTTAATTCCGGGAAGCATTCCCACAATTTTTTTCGACGGTAATGGTTATGTCGTTGCTATATATCATCGGAGATTTTACGTGAAATTCATTCCCTCTAGTTACCGACGACATATGTTTTCATCGCTATGTATAAACATTTATAAAGAATTTACCAACGATAACTTGTAATCCGTCGGTAAATAGCTATGGTTTTTAGTCCGTCGGCAAATTTCCAACGTTATTTCATGATTTTCTTATAGTGCTAAATTCAACTTAATAGGAAAAATCAATAATAAACATATACTTAAATAACAAAACACTATTACCCACTGCTCCTAAAATAATGGGAAACAACTAAATAGTAGTTTGAAGCACTTTAATCAACACTCCTCTTTGCTTAACTTCATGGGGTACTTCTCTCCATAACTTGTAAAGCACTTATCTTTAATATGATACACTTCTCATCATCATAATTAAATTTGTTAATGCACTTTATCACCAACCTTTGATTTTTAGAGCACATCTCTTCGTAGTACAATATCTCACTAACTACTTTAAGAAAAGTTTGTTCTTTTGTGATTTAAGCCATATTTGATTGTTCTTTTTTTCAAATTTGCAATTCTTTTTACAAATGCTTAAATATCTTACACGTGTAACATTGAGACTTTTCCTTATAACAAAATATTTCTCTTCTTGACTAAGCTTTTTACAATTGTTATATTGAGGAACATTAGCCTTTGCCTTTGAGGATGAAGTTTTGGGTAAATAACCTCCATTAACTTTTTCTTCAATTTTATAATCCCTTATTGATCTTCTTTATTCCATAGGTTAATGAGCATTAAGTAACTTTGCAAAGATTATTTTTGATAGATCTTTAAAATCTTCAAATGAATAAAATTTTCACTGATACCTTTTGGGAAGAGTCACAAGTAACTAGTCTACTACTCGTTGAATAGAAAATTCTTCATGAAGCAATTTGATTTGATTGACAATGAACATGAGTTGCTTTCATATTCCTTGACAACTTCAAATTTCTTCATCTGTAGCATGTCAAATTCTCTTTTAAGATTAAAAATTTGCATAATACTTGTTTGATTATTTCCTTCAATCTCTTCCTTAAGTTTGTCCCATACTTCTTTAGGTGATTGATAAGTCATTCTGTTTGTAAAATTTCTGTTTGACACTACCAAATATGCATAAGAGAGTGCTTTTAGTTTTCTTGCCACTTCTTCATCAAACTTTTTTATTTGATTTAATGTAGATTTTTTGAAAGTGGGGTAAGATTAAATCACTCTTAAACAACCTCTCACAAGCTTAAGGCTTTTAAATAGGATTTCATTTTAATGGTCTATGAATGATAATTTTCTCAATTGGAAATAGGGATAGGAAGAAAAAAATTAGTTGATGGTCTATGAATGATAATTTTCTCAATTGGAAATAAGGATAGGAAGAAAAAAAAAATTGATTTCATTTCATAAAGGTTGAACACTCATAAAATTTTTTCTTTATCCTTATAAGCCCATAGAAACCCTGGAGATTTAATACCACATTTGTTGAAAATTATAATAATCAACAAAAGAAAGAGCTTTGTTGGACAAAGAATTAACTCAACAAATCAAAAAGCTAGGCCTAAAAAAATGGAAAACATTTGAACTAAATCGTCCTAAAATCAAAAAATTAAAAAAAAAACTAATGTGGAATGAATTACCACTAACCTAAATACAACTTAACAGAAAAAACCAATAATGAACACATGTTTAAAATATAAAACATTATTACCAACTATACCTAAAAAATAAGAAACAATTAAATATTAGTTTGAAGCACTTTAATCAACAAAGAGGACCATATCAATATGGTTGTTTTATTTTCTTTATTTTGTCTCTGTTTATTTATATTCAAAGCGATTCCTGTGAATGAAAGATAAGATGATACTATAGAAATGGTGTGGCAACCTTATCTAATGACCATAAAGAATGCAACAAGCATTTCATAATAACAACAGTTCCTGGTGTTACTTGAGCTAACATCCAAATAAAACTCCAATCCATGAAAACCTACTAAGAAAAGCTTATTTCTTTATATAAACATGGAATGTGCACAACCTTCAATTGAATAAACTAAAAATTTTTACAAAATTCTCCCAATACTAATTTATGAGCTAGACTTAGAGCATATATATTCTGAAGTAAGTTGACTAAGTTGAATGAAAGGTATTGTATGTCTACTTAGCCTAGATAATGTTTTAAGGGCCTAAGGAAATAGATAAAGTATACCGCTAGGCTCAAGAACCAACTTCAAGCTATTAGCCTTTTTGGATCAACTGACTTTGTAATTTGAGCTACAATTGGTTATGGTACAAAAAAGAATGTAAATAATATATCACCACTATTGGGTGAAAGTTGAAGAAGCAACAATACTACTCAATCCCATCTTCTACTTCAATAAATTAAGTTGATCAAAAAACTTAGTTCCCTTTAGAATTTCAATAGTTTCATAGATTATAATTTTGATAGGCTACTGATAAGTTCTTTGTAAGTTGCCATACTCTACATAAGTACCACCACTAATCAAGAAAACCACCAAAGCTTCTTAAAATGGACCTTAACTAAAGCTCGACTTGGGAGCACATCTGTAGCACCCTAATACCCCCTGGGAGGATATTGCAAGTTCCATACACACAGAACACACTGAAGACAAAACATTTCAAAACATATAAAAGACTTGTACATATATACATTCATTTCTAAAATCTCAACAAACATACATTGCATATCAAAATTTCTGAAAGCAGCCTGAATTAAGGTTATTACAACCCATCAAAATAAAAATTCATGAGTTATAGACATCGGATACAAGTCCAAAAACAATCTCAAAATACATATGAACAAAACAAAAATCAGACTCCTTTGGCCATCACAGTTGTCTTGTCCCAGTTCCTACGTCCCTCTTTCAGAACCTACACGGGGCAAATCCACCATGCTAAGCATATGGCTTAGTGAGTAATAACTAATCTATGGATAAACTGACAACTTATCATACTGAATCATGTAATAGCCTATACATGCATTAAACAATAAATCAAACATAATGTATTTCATAACAGACTTTATATTTAACAGAACTTAATATCACAAAAGGGTATAAAACCTTCAGAATCAGAACAATAATGTCTATGTCATAATCAAGCATATATATCAGAATTACAAAACCAGATAACTGCTAATCCATCAACAGAAGTGGGTAACGGGACTTATACAGAAGAGACCAAAGTCTCGACACCGAAGTGTCATAGAAGAGACCAAAGTCTCGACACCTAAATGTCAATATCACAAGACACCGAAGTGTCAATAACAACAGACACCAAAGTGTCAATAACAGAAGACACCAAAGTGTCACAGAAGCAGCTGCAGACCCTTTTAGGCATGCCTATTTACCCATAACTAGGACTTGACAGTTAAAACCAAACAAACTCATATCATGTTCAACATAATTAGGCAATCATTGCTTTCATGCCAAAATTCAAACATATTAATCTAACAACTTTGTAAATCATTTAATGGACTAAAGTCAAACAGAAAACAAACAGTCAAAGCAAAACTATCCAAAATTTCACACTAGATTTCTTAGTGAATTACCCATAATTATTCAACAAGAAAATACTTACAGATAAGACCATCTAAATTACTTACAAAATTTACCTTCTAAAATTACTTACTAAATCTCCCTTATTGCTTATTGCCTCGACGTCCTGACAATATCTGGAATCGGTCGCTCGATGGGTTCCTTTAAAACATTTTATACAAACTCATATCACTATTGGGCACAATTATAAATCCAATTATGCACATGCATGTATACTGAATATGTATGATGCATGTTTATGATAAATTCTGGGTTTCTTATCCTTAATCTTGTCGCATTCTCAATCATGTGAAATCATACTCAATTCCTCAATTCAGATTTATTTCACAATCAACTTTCGGGTCCACTTTTTTCAATCATTATCCTTAGGAGGGTGAGGTATTTAGGTAATACTTCCTTCTAGAAAGTTGTCCCTCTTTATCTTAGGTTTCCAATGATACCAATTTTATCCAATTTGGGTCAGTATATTGAAAGTTATGCCCAAATGATTTCAGATTGTTCTTAAGCTACAACAGAATTCTTATCTCAACTTCCAATCAGATTCTGAAACTCTTAGAGGCAGAATTACAATTTAATCTCTTCATAAAATTTTTATCCTTATATCTCTAGTTTATTCCAAATGAAAAATCACTCTATTTGGATAACTATAGAGAAAGTTATACCTAAAATACCAAAGTATGTTCTATACTGGAAAGTTCACCGCAGCGACCCTGAAAAGTTCGCCGCGGCAAACTTTTTCAGAGAGGAAAAACTCGCATGCAATCTTACAAGTTCGCCGAGGTGAACCCCTGAGTTGGCTGCGGCGAACTTCATCCTTCAAGTTGGCCGCGGCGAACCAAGGAGAGTTGGCCGCGGCGAACTTTGACAGAAGCATACTTCATTTTCCATATTTTGACTTCAAGCAAAATTTTCAGACTTTTAAGGAAATAATTCTTCCTTCATTAAAAATTTAGCTCTATGTCTCTAGTTTATTCTAAATCAAACTTCATCCAATTAGGATATATACAGATCAAGTTATGCCCTAAAGACAGATGCATGTTCAGTAAAATTCTGCATATCCTAACTCCAACTCACTTCAAACTTTCACCATGTTATACACATCTCTGAATCTACTTCTTCCTTTAACACCCACACTTGCATCAACACCATTCATGCATGCAACAATCTACAAGCATGAAAATGCATACCAATTACACAAGCATGTAGTTACAAACATTAACTGAATAAACTTACTTGACTAAGCTTCTTTCCCTTTCTTTTCTCTTTAACAAAATTTCCATAACTTAGGAGAGCAAATGAGAGTTTTGGTGGATGCAGAAAAGGAAAGAAGAATGAAATAATCAATTGATTGAAGGTTTATAAGTGTTTTTGGTGATTAATGAGCCAATAACATTAACAAGCACAAGTTCAACGGGTGAGCATCAAATGAAGTTTAATGGTGGAGTAGACAAATATAAAGAGTGTGTTTAAGAAGCTGATGTTCGGTGTTAAAAGAACCCAAAGGAAGAGACCAAATGCATCAAATGTTCCCTTTTCAACATAACTTAAACTTAGGTGGCTTCTTAATAAAATGCCACATG
>JAOSBN010114414.1:0-10381 GCA_027563595.1 Erythroxylum suave
TTCATTAATATTTATTAATCATGTTAATTTTGACTGACGTGTACTATTACTTTATTTTTTAGAATAGTGACATGTCACGTTAGTAAACTTAACAGAGAAACTAAATTTAGGCTAAAATTGAAAAAAATAGAAAGTTTGAACATTTAATTGTTATATTTTGAAGTTCAGGTTATAATTGCAAAATTGAACAAAGTTTGAAAATTTTTTAATTAACCTTGTATAAAAATAATAATATACATTTTTATTGGAACACTATTAAATGTTCATTAATAAGTTGAAAAAGTTTTATACTATATACCAATTTAGCTCTTTATCCTAATTGTATCACTCATTTTGATTTAAGAGTTTAACTGATTATTTAGATATAACTCAATAATTCGCAAAATAAATAATATGAATTATGTAATTTATAGTCTATTATATTTACACATACTTAAAAAATAACAATATAGATTATGTTCAAAATTAAACATTGTAATAATATTCTTTCAAAATGTATACATATTACTTATATTAAAATAATGTTATTTTAGTCGATGGTTTTAAAACAGAATCGATTCGACTGGTTCAATAGTAAAAACTTTGAATCAGTCAATTTTTCGGATCATTTTTCACAAACTAAGTAATTTTATAAAATAGAATAAATTAGTTAATTTTTATTTAACAAAATTTTAATTAAACTTAAACTTTGTCGATGCATAAAGTAATTTCTTTCTTTAATTTTATTTAAAATTTTTTAATTTTATTTAATATTTATCGTATACAAATTTTAATTTAATTATTAAAAAAGTAAAATAACAAGCAAAAATCCTCTATTCCCAAAATAATGTTCTAATCTTGTGTCAACTAATTTTGTTCACATATTTACATAAGACCCATATAAATATGTAAATTGGATTAACCAACCTACGATAAAACTGGTTAATCGGAATAGAGAATCTGATTCGATTCCTTTCCTTATAATTTTTTATATTATTATCACAAACCACCTACAATTACCTTCCTTTTCCGTTTTTAATCTCCGATGGTAATTATGAATCGACAAAAATATCTTTCAGAATTCGTGACCACCAACTCTAAAACAAACTTACGGTTTCTGTTGGAGTTTGGTCAGCATTTAAAACGTATGCCATGTCGAAACAGTTTCTGAAACCAAAGTTACTCAACGGAAGCTGAATTTGCGGTCCAAGTTTCACACAGCAAGTTTTGGGGAGAAGGTGTTCAGTTGGTACGGAACAAAGAAAAGGGTAAGGAATGAAAAAAGAATGTTTGGTAATATATTATGATTAGATGAACGGTATTCTTATATCAACTTTTGAGGTAGTATTGCATACTCTTCGGTTACGAGAGGAATGGATCTTTCGGTCCTTGCTATATAGTATTACATACTCTTCAATTACGAGAGGAATGGATCTTTCGGTCCTCGTTATACTTATTATAAATTCTATTACCATTTTTCCGAGTGAATAAGGTACACCCTTAGTTTTTTTCTTGAAAACTTGTGTTCATGGAATATATGAAATATAAATCACCATAAAAACTTTTAAATTTAAGGATAAAAGATATATAACTTTTCTTTAATTTAAATTTTTTTAGAGAATTCTTTAATCTTAAAAATTTTTGAAATTTTTTTTTACGTTTTTAATCAAAAAATTATTTGTTTTACACTTCGGCTAAAAAATAACAACAAAATAACAAAATACATGTAATATGAACGTCACATTTGCACTAATCAATTTTTATTTACAGGAATATTTAAACAATTCTTAAACTTAAACTAAACTAATTAATTCTACTATAAAATAATAATTTATTATAATTATTTTAAATTATTAATATAAATTCGGTTAATTTAGTTGAGTTAAATTATCATGTTAATAACATTTGATTAATTCACGTTTCACATTTATGTTGCATGTATTTTATCGTTATTTTTAGCTAAAATTTTAAACAAATAATAACAAAAAATTGTATTAATACAAGAAATTTGTAAAGGTCCAACAAGATATAGCCTTATTCTTTGTTCATAGGACCAATATGAAAAACGGCTAAATGCCCAATTTGGGGCTAAAAGTTGTTAGGTTTGATCAATTCAGGGCTAAACATTATAGTCTGCTCAATTAAGATCCAAACGTTATCGAGTCTACTTAATATAGACTATTTTGGACGGAAATTTGGTTGTGTAATACACTGGCCGTTA
Organism: Erythroxylum suave; assembly: GCA_027563595.1. Lineage (NCBI taxonomy): Eukaryota > Viridiplantae > Streptophyta > Magnoliopsida > Malpighiales > Erythroxylaceae > Erythroxylum > Erythroxylum suave. Next base: position 2,201 of record JAOSBN010114414.1, read on the forward strand.
AGTCTAAGTTAGATGTTTTACGTGACATTTTTGTGACCTATTTTCTAATACCTTTTCTATTTCTAATGTTACATTGGTCTTACTGCAACTCAGAACTTTCATCAAGAGGGAATTCCAACTAGACTACTGTGGTTAAGGATCTACTTTCTGAAATGTCATTTGGTTTCTGGAATAGCAAGGGCTAGAGCAACAACAACAGAAGAGGAACGAAACGAAGGAGAATGTAGATAATACGGAAATGATGAAGTAAAAATAGCGGAAACTGAAAACAACAACTTGATCCCTAGCTATCCAAATAATGAATTCAAGACCATATCTTACCTCTTTTCCAGGGACAAAAACATTAGCGAAGTTGATGGTGAATCTATTCCACTTGTATGTAATCTTAAATATGAAAAGAAGTTTGAGTTGACAATACAAATCGCAAAGACCTAAAAATATCGTACAAAATCAAAATACATACACATGGCCAACAAATCCTAACATTCATGTGGTTGAAACAAAAATGACACAAATGCCAAGTAAGCAAATCCTAATATTAATTGTTTCCCTCAATCATAACTCTTCTTCCAAATAATGTTTTTATAAAAATATTACAACTCTTATATTATATTGAACAAAATGAAGTTAAAGTAGGAAGAGAGTTACTGATTACTTGTGGTTCGATAAGTCATTATTGCATAACAAATACTAAATTCTAACAAGGTTCTCTTTACTAATATATAGCTTAATTTCAGTTATAAAGATGGCGCAGTCTTACGCAACTCTGCATCTTCTTTTACTACAACATACATACCCTTTAGTGATGTTTTCTCTTTTTCTTTTCCCGTCTCTTAAAGGAAAAGAATGTCACTATATATCTACCAACAAAGCTAGATATATAACCTTGAAGCATTTCCCTTTTTTTTGTGTTGGAACCAATATACATATAACCAGGAAGCAATTTCTGCTTCTAATAACCAACGATAGTTTCCTTTACTTACGTTGATTCTTTTTAAAGATGTACAATGTATATACTTATTACCTAACAATGTTATGTAAGTAGTTGACGTATTAATATTAGTGTAAACAAGTTGTTAGGATAAATGTTATATATCTACATAATTAGTTTTGGCATTATTTATTAGTTTGACATATAAGATATCAATTGGATAATGACTTGGAGTCAAAAGCCATATGGATAATCTTCTAGTTGAAAAAGAATCCTATCTTGGATTGGAATCTATTATCATGTTGATATTGGAATTGTTTTACTACTAGATATGTTGGTAATTGGATAGAGTTACTGCTGAATTGTATGGATTTTGTGGATTGAAGAAAATAAAGGGACGTTCTATTGCGTGGTTGAGTGGAATTCTTTTCTCGAGTGTTTTGGATGTAAATGGTCCAGTGGGTGTTATGTCTTGATACACATACACCGTGGGTTTCGTAAAAGGTTGGTGGACTCCTTATGTGATTGATCTCTCCACCTTCAAGAGTTACATGGCTGCAGTGTATTGTGTGTGTAAAAGGCTAGTGGACTCCTTGTGTGATTGATCTCTCTTCTTGCATGGGTAACTACATGAATTTCATATGTTTAGTAATGAAAGTTTGCATAGGAAGGCTTGCGTGAGTGATTTTTTTAATTGGAGTCTTAGCATTAATTGATTAGTTGTAGGAAGTGTCTACGTTGGTGAACTATTAATCTTTTTTTGGTAAATTGCTGAAAATCGTGAGTGTGAGACCAACTTCAAATTAAGGCTAAAGGAAAGTTGGATTATTTGCGTGGGCCGTTAGGCCTGGCGTCTTAATCTTGCAGCTGTGAATTAATACTAGTATTTATATAAATCAACCCATTATTGTTGCGACGACTTCCAGATTTATTCAGTAGAGCTTAACTTTTCGAGAAGTTGTTCTTTTCTTTTATCTCAAGTAGATTGTTGTTCAATTCTTAGTTGATTAAATACTTGAGTTATTTTTATTAATTATTATTTGAGTGAAAATAGTTAGAAAAATCCTCTGGCAAGGTTAACACGAGTCGGTCGTGTTATCGGGTGTGAAAATCTTTCATGAGAAGTGAGATTGAGAGATAGTGCCAAGGGTTGAGTGATGTCGGCTCAGTAAAGCTTTGGGTAACTTTATTGTATTTCGGTGAAAGTGTTTAAGCTGGGTGAAGGCCCTGCAGACGTAGACAAGGTGTGTCGAACTGCCTTACCAGATTTCTAGTATCATTTGCTATTTTTTGTTTGATTGATTTTTTTTTATCTATGCCAGAGACAGTCGCGTAAAATTGGACAGTTTACGAAACTATCTACCCCTACAGTTTTTCACGAGCAAAAGGATCTTTTTTCCATTCTTGGTTATTCTCTTCTTCTCCTTTCATGTCTCTTTACTCTTCTTCTCTTGCCTCTAATCCTTAACTTACATACATAATGTTATACTTTAGTGAATATTAGGATTTAAATTTTGCAATCTATATATACATAATACTAAGGTAGGATTACGGAGGAAAATCGATCGATAATAGAATGTGGAAGCTGAAGATAGCATAGGGAGATCCATGGCTGACAACAGCTAATAATCACATAGGAAAACAACATTGGGAGTTTGCTACTGATGTGGGAACTCCTAAAGACCATGCTTAAGTGGAAAGGGTCTATCAAGAATTTAAGAAAAATTGTTTTAAATTTAAGAAAAGTTTTGATCTCCTAATGAGGATGCAGGTGAGTATTAAATTCGTCGGTAGTGATAAAACTTTTAAAATTTTCTGAATAAAATTGATCGATAATACGTGAAAATTCTAATGTTGGAGAATTCATTAAATTGTAAAGTCTTGTAATATTTATTATGCTAGTGACTGCATCATCTACCTATCCTTCAATAAACTTAAATTTCAACAACAACAAAAATAACAAAAGATATTGTTGCAATTTGATTATACTTGATTGAACGAAATTGTTGACTTATGCAAATGAGTAAGGAGAATCCATGTGCTCCAATACTTCCAGCTGTGAAAGTGAGGAATGAGTTGAAGAAGATACCAGAAGAAGCGGTGGAAATGACACTGAGAAGGGGTATTAGTTTCTTATCTTTCATTCAGGCTCATGATGGGTATTGGCATGTCGAATCTGTTGGTCACTTATTTTGGATCCAACCCTTAGTAATTAATTAACTAACTAAACCTACCTAACTGAGTAAATTAATGTATTACTATCTCCTTTTTGTTAAGGTTTAACCAAAAGGGTTTTTTTCATTATCACACATATAGAAGTATTTATACAAGAGAAATTTACTTATGGTGGAAGTAAACTAAGGTTACAATGGTAACTAAATAACAACAGTACTATTCCTTCTATATGCCCCAGCAAGATGGACGATGAGAGGAAAGCTCAATCTTGTCACGAAGAAGAAGAAAAGGATTCCGGGCCAAAGCAGTAGACAATAGGAGACGCAACTCAATAAGTAAAGAACAGAGCCACCGAATCTTCGCAGCTGTAGAGGCAACTGACCGATACTCTGCCTCATTAGAAGATCAAGTAACAGTGCGTTGCTTGCGCGAACTCCAAGAAATGGGACTACGCTAAGATAAACAATGTAAGCATTGGTGGAAGTGTAGTCATCTTTGTTGCCAGTCCAGTCAGCATCTGACAAGGCATGAAATGACACATGAGGAATACGACGAAGAACTATCCCATAATCAATAGTACCACACAAATAGTGTAGAAGACGCTTAGCAGCCATCCAGTGAGAAGAAGTAGGCCGATGCATGAACTGGGACAACATATTAACCGTAAAGGCAATATCCGGCCTAGTCAGAGAAAGATACTGAAGACTCCCAACAACAACTCTGTACTCAGACACATTACTAATAGCAGTACCATCCAACAAAGATAAGCTACAATCAGTCGAAAGTGGCATGAGAACAGGCTTAGCATCGGTCATATGGGTGCGCTCTAGGAGATCCAAAATATACTTCCACTGGGACATCAGAAGACTCTGAGGATGAGGGAGAACCTCCACTCCCAAAAAGTAGGAGAGATTGCCAAGATTCTTCACAGAGAAGCGATCTGCAAGCTCAGAAAGAAAGTGCTGACAGCAGCTAGATTAGACCCCGTAACAATAATATCATCAACATACACCAATAAATAGAGAACTGTGCCCAAATGATGAAAAATAAATAAGGAGGTATCAGCCTGTGAATTGACAAACCTCTGAGACAGAAGAAAAGCCTTTAGTTTAGAATACCAGGCCCGAGGAGCCTGCTTGAGACCATAAATAGCCCCATGTAGTTTACAAACATGATGAGGGTGATCAGAATCAACAAACCCCTAAGGCTAAAACATATAGACATCCTTATAAAGGTGTCCCTAAAGAAATGCATTATTAACATCAAGCTGACGCAACGGTCAACCCCAACTGACAGCAAGAGTAAGAACCAAGCGAATGGTGGTAGGCGTGACCACTAGACTAAAGTCTCCTGATAATCAATACCAGGACGCTGATGAAAACCCTTGGCAACCAAGCGCGCCTTGTACCTGTCAAGAGAACCATCAGAGTTGCGCTTAATGCGAAACACCCATTTGAACCCAACCAAATTCTGAATACCATCAGGAGGGACCAATTCTCAAGTTCCATTCCGAACTAGCGCCTCAAACTCATCAGACATAGCAGCCCACCACTTAGGATCTTTCAAGGCTTAAGAGGCAGAGGTGGGTTCAGTGTCAAGGGTAGGAGAAAGCTGAGTATTGAGGGTGAGCTTAGACAGAGGTTTGTGAATATTATTTTTGGAACGGGTAGTCATGGGGTGAGTGTTGGTAGGTGGGGATGGAGGAATAGGAGAGATAGTCAGTGACAGGATAGGTGAAGTCGGATTGGTAGGTGGCGAAGGAGTCACAGCAGCGGGGAACACGTCCAGGCGTGATGATGGAGGAATATCTAACTGTCGGCTAGGTTGGGAGACGGGAGGAAGAATGACAACTAGAGGGCACCAGTGCGAAACAGTATTAGACATCACAAGAGAAGCAGTGGGACTAAGGGAACCTAAAGGAAAAATCGACTCAACAAATTTAACATGACGAGAGGCATAGAGTTTGGAGGAGACGGCATCAAAGCAGAAGTAGGCACTCTAGGTCTTGGAGTACCCCAAAAACACACACGGGGCAGAGCAAGGATCAAGCTTATGAGAGGTATAAGGGCGTAGCCAAGGATAACACAGACAACCAAAAATCCAAAGTTTGGAATAATTCAAAAATGTTCCTAAGAGAACCTCAAAAGGTGATGACATGCGAAGAGTGGAAGTAGGAAGACGGTTTATGAGGTAGACCGCAGTGTCGAATGCATAAGGCCAATAAGAGAGGGGAATGGAGGCATGCAGAAGAAGAGCAAGACCTGTCTCTACAATATGGCAATGTCACCTTTCTGTGTACCCATTATGTTCCGGTGTGTGAGGTGAAGTGGTAAGGTGAGTGATGCCATGTGAAGCTAAATGTGTAGCAAGGGCAAGAAATTCACCCCCATTATCGGAGTGAAGGCATTTTATCTTAAGATGGAAGAAATTTTCAACAAGTGCTTGAAAACAAACAAAAATAGAATGCACATCAGACTTACGACGCATAGGATACAACCACATATATTTAGAGTAATGATCGTCAAACAGAACATAATATTTAAAATTTTCAGGAGAGAGAATAGGGGATGTCCAAACATTAGAATAAATAGACTCCAATGGTCTAGTGGAGACAATAGACGACTCAAAAAACGGTAACTTATGACTCTTGCTACAATTACAAGCATTACAGTCTTTATTTGACTCGGAATGAGAAAAGGGTATATTAAACTTGTATAAAATATGATGAGAGATTGACTGAGCTGGGTGACCAAGACGCGAATGCCACACTGAGTGAGAGGAAGTGGCATTAGAGAAATGAATAAGGGGAGACTTTGAGGAAGAGGAAGAGGCCAGCCATTCATATATTCCACCCTTAGTTGGACTTGTCAGGAAGTGCGCCTCCGTGCAGCAATCCTTCACAACAAAACCAGAAGAGATAAATTCCACAGAAACATTATTAGTGTTACAAAGTTGAAAAACGAAAAGTAGATTCTTTTGCATAGATGATGCATGTAAAACATTAGACAAAGTGAGAGGATGAGAGAAAGAAGGTAATGATACTAAACCAGAGTGAGTAATGGGGAAAGAGCTGCCATCACCGAGAAACACTTCATCTATCTGAGAGTACAGAGAGTGCATGGAAAGGTTGGCTAAGTCGTTCGAAATGTGGTACAAAGCACCACTATCAAGAAGCCAACGAGATGCGGGTGTAGGCTGCTGAAAACCGGCTACAGATTGAGGAGACTACTGCAGTAGTGCGTACTGGGGTTGTAACAGTGCAGACTGGGGCGGGAAAACTATAAGCGGAAGCGACTAAGTGAAGGACGCAGCATAACGCGCCCTAGGCTGCCCAGGCTACTGCTGGAAGTGACGAGGCACAGGCGGCCTGCTGTAATGCGAATGTTGGGCATGTTGCTGCTGCGTCGAGGAGCCAGCGACACTAAAAGATGGCCATACAAGGAGCAGTGCCGGATCTTATGCCCTTGCACCCCACATCCTTGGCAATAGCCGAAGAAAGGACGTGCAGGAGGGCATGGTAGACGCGACTGGGGTGCAGAAAACTACTGCTGCGATGCACCAGAGGGCTGAGAGGGATGCCACTGCCTAGGGCGTTGGCCAGTATGTGCCGCATGAGCAATAACGGATAGTGAATGTGCAACAACAGTGTTTGGACGAACAACAACCTCCATATTTAACAGTTTTTCATGCAAATCATCAAGGGAAATCGGAGTGTCACGTGCATTAACGGCATTAATGATAGGTTTATAAATAGGGTCCAATCCTTCCAAGACCTTATAAATTAAATCCTCATGATCAAGAGGCTTTCCCAACATTGCTAATTCATCAGACTTGGTGCATAAAATTTGTAGGTGTTCAGTGACAGACTTTGTACCTTGTACTTGTTTTTGAAGTGCTCCTTTAATTGTTGATGTGGCTCCGACTAGGCTTGGCGTAGGTATCGGCAAGTAATTGCCATGCCTCACGTGAGGTTTGAGTACGCTGAAGCATGGACGTCACAATGGGGGAGAGAGAGCTAATCAAAGCCGACAGTATGAGACTTTCTTGGCGTTCCCAAGTCAGAAAAGCCACGTTCACTGTGATTTTACCATCAACTTCAATGATGGCAACGGAGGATCAACACTGCCATCAAGAAAATGCAAAAGGCCATAGCCACGAAGCAAGGTCTCAATCTGGCGCTTCCAAATTAAGTAATTAGTTGTTGTTAATTTAATAAGAGAGTGGCTGGAAAGATTTAGAGCAAGAAGGGGATTATGCGGTTCATGTGGATTGGGCAGGGTAGTCCCAGATGAGGTTGACAATTAGGTGAAAGTTGACATTGCCGACGGTCTGCTAGAGAAGGAGGTGGCCGAAAAAAAAAGAGCTAGGGATCAACCTGCTCTGATACCATGTTAAATTTTAACTAAAAGGGTTCTTTTCATTATTACATATATAGAAGTATTTATACAAAAGAAATTTACTTATGGTAAAAGTAAACTAAGGTTACAATGGTAACTAAATAATAACAATACTATTCCTTCTATACTTTTTAGTATATAATAATTTATAAAGAACTATCCATCATTAGAATAAATTCAAATGCTCAATGATAATCTCTTTTCTCAATGCTCATACAGATTATGGCATTATACGTGAGTGGGGGGGCTTAACACTGTATTTCCTTCCCAACATCAGAAGGAACTCATATGATATTTATACAATCATCAAGTATGGTATGGTATGCTTTATATATATATATATATATATCTCAAGATTGGATATTCTCAATCATCATTAGTTTGGTAATGGTTATTGTTAGTTAAAACTCATTTTAAATTAACTTAGAATGATCATCAAAGAATGAAGGTGGTGGGTGGGGGTTTTACATAAAGGGGGCCGAGCACAATATTTGGTTCAACGTTTAACTAAAGACGTGAGCAGAGATAGAAGAATGGCTCACACACTTTTCCTTGATTTCTATTGATTGGTATATGTAGATTACAACAGCTACGTACAATCAGTAACAGCTACGTATAATCAGCAAAACTAAATCCCTATAAACATGACAGTAATAATGAGGATCCCTTTGATTTGGG
>JAOSBN010114415.1:0-10380 GCA_027563595.1 Erythroxylum suave
GTTGTAATTAAAAGCATATTATAATTACTAGATTGAATGAATTCAAATTCTGAGATCAAACTTTAAATAATTCCTTAGTGGAAAAGGAAGCATGATGAAAGGACACAACAATCAAATCATCATCGTTAATTTCAACTAAAATACTTTTTCCACTTAGTCAAGCATGGTCTCTATCTTTTGACTTCGAGGCACATATTTTTTCAAGCTTAATCTCCTTTTTAAGTACAATAATATAATATAAAAATTAATCATAAATTTATAAAAATAAAGGTAATATAAAAAATCATATAATTTAAATTTTATTTTATTTTAAAATTTTTTAGATCTTTTAGAAAATTCATATGCCATTATGATTTGGCACTTCACCTATACATATATATATATATGTATGTATATATATATATATATATAATAGGTGAAGTGCTATAAATTAATGGTTTCTTCCCATATTTCAATATATTTACTTGGAGTAATTTGTGCTAAGGGCGTTAATTTAGATGAAATTAAAAAGTTCATATATTATTCAATATATCAGTTTCCAATTTCATGTCATATGCACCTATTGCATATGATTTTGCAGCATGTGAACATGCCTATTGCACATATAAAATTACAAAGTATGAAACAATTTATATAATATATATTAAAAGGAACTTCTTCAAAAGTTATGCTTCAATAAATTATTTATTGATATTTAAATGTAATTTAAATATCAATAAATAATTTATAATAATATTCAGTCCTAATCCTATCTTTTTCTGTGTTCTTTCCATCCCACCATTCTCGTCCTCTGACAAGCTCATTTATTACAGGCGATTAGTATACTCCCTTGACCTTCGGAGTCCTCATCAGTAGCTTTTGCATGCCTGATCTGACGATACTGACTTGAGTGTGTGTGTGTGTATCTACATATATCTATACATAATTTCAATAGCTTACAACGTGGATCGAAGACATGGGAAGAGGCCCTTTCCATCCGATGAGCCGGAGGCGAAAGAGGAAGATCAAATCTTTCCTGTCTACTCAGCTCGATCTCAACATGATATGAACGCTATGGTTTCAGCCCTAGCTCAGGTTATGGGACACAAACCTAATAACCCAGTTCATCAGGTTATGCAAGATTCTTCTTCTTCACAGCAATCACACAACCAAGAGCCTGACCAAGCAAAACCCTTTCAAGATCAAGGGACATCTTGCTCATCCTGATCAGTAATTTCAATGATTATTTGTTTGAATCAAGGTTTTATATATAAAAATATTATATCTACTAAGGCACATTCAATCCCAACTTCTTAGTATTGTTTCACTCTTTAGTTAGCACATCATAATCCTTCCAAGAGTGATGCAATCTTTCTGAAGTTGGGATTGTTTCCAATTTGCAAGTGCAACGCTAAATTTGACTAATTTAGGGTTGCAACCTTACATTGTTGGCCCCGGTCTCCGTACAGATTTTATAACGACTATGCGTCACCATTTTAAAATTTATTTGTAATAATAATAAATAAATAAATAACATTTGAATTTAATTAAAGAATCTAGACATCGAAAATTTGTGGTGGGATCATTAATTAATTTTGGACATATAATTAAATTACTCAAAAATAAAATGATTTAATAAAACAATTAACCATTAATAAAATAATTAATAAATATTATCAAATAAAAGAATTAGATAATAATTATATTAACTAAACTAAAGTCATAGGAAAAGTAAAAATAACACTCAACCATTTAATCCAAAAATTTCCATAGCAAAAATAAACAAAGAATAAAAGATTTGGTGATAAAAGGATTTATTTTAATTTAATTAGGAAAATGGGAAGAGGTGGTGCCTCGTGGGAAAGGGGAGGCAGAGACTTCTCGACTCAGGGGTCTTGCGATCGCGACCTGGTCGTGTCCGTGAATTAGGCGATTTGGGGGCTAGTCGCGATTGCGCTACGTCACAATGGCGATTTTTGTGTCAGAGTCGCGATCGCGACCAAAATTGTGAAAAATCTGGAACTCGCGATTGCACCATGTCACGATCGTGATTATCCCCCTAGATAGACATCTTTACTTCTAAGCAACGTATCTTTCAATTGAATAACCCAAAAATTTCAAACTATATATCATTGGAAAGTTAAGATCAATCCCTACAACTTTCATGAAGACAATTTTGTCTAATTTCGCATGTATCGTTACAGTTTAATCAATTAAGTAAAGTTACCATTTCAGTCAAAATTTATATTCCAATTATGCACAAATGTACTCAACATAGCTATCTTATAAAGGTCATAACTTCTACATCTGATGTCCAAAAATTTTGATCTTTATAGCGATAGAAAGCTAAAAGAAAAATCTACAACTTTTGTGTAGACCACTTTGCCTAAATCTACCTAGATTAGTGCAGTTTATCCCTCAAAGTATCAGATCACATCTTCACCACATTTTCTGTTTTCACTCATCTATTCCCAAACCATTCTCACACCAATTTCACAGGACCTGAACCAACATAGGTTTTCTTACATACCAAACTTCTTTGCTACACAATTTACCACAACCAAACCATCACATTATCTCCCAACAACCAGCACACAATCAATCTCATAGGATAATAATTCTGCATACATATATAAGTATCAATTCACAACAACAAAAGTTACATAATTTTCGTACTTTGTTTCACAATGTCGTACCAGTAACAAAGTCACAAAAATAGTACAATAATGTTTATGCTGACATGCTTCTAAGATCATCTAAAAGTGGTTGAAACTAACTTAATTACAAAATCTGAAATCCTTGGAGTTATGCCAAAAATTTTGCAAGGCTTCTATTGGTTTGCTGGTTCTTCACCTAAGGATCAGAAAATGTGGGGTGAGCTGGACAGCTTAGTGGCTAATATACCTATAGTTGATACTAATGAACTACAAACTACACAATAGTCATCCATAACACAACACATCATCACAAACCAAATGGGCTGAAAATTATTGTCAATCATAACATTCAATATGCATTATATCTTAACATGTTCAAAAATGCAATGCACACACAATGGCTCGAGAGTTCCGTAGAATGAAATGGCAAAATCGAAGTTTACACCATGAGACAAAACGAGTCTAATTTTCTCAGGATCTCGTGGCCACAAGCAGGCAGCCGGGAGAAGGCTAAAGGTCAATGTGCACGTGACTAACGAAACGGATTTCTCTCTCGCCCACATAACAAATTTTTCTATGATCATACATTCTACATTGTGTTCATGCTTTCATGTTTCATAAATCTTTTTTTTTCATTAACACAAAGTCATTAAATTATCTCAATGCAACACAATATACATACACGAAATATTTTTCCCATATCCACAATGATTCAAAACATACATATTTAACATAAATACACTCAAATATTTCATCTCATCATCACTAAACCATAACATATTACCTACATTCACAAAGAATTAAACAACATACTCATCATATATGCACACATTCAATTTAGTTCCTCATCACAAACTATAGATATATCACTCACCTATTTAGCTTGAAATTTCCGAAAGTCAAGCTTGTTCTTCTTCTCGCTCTTGGCGTCTATATTCTCGATTTCCTAAGAACAAACATATCTTCATTTAATCACACACACATAAAGCTTCCTTAAACCTAGCTATCCATGAATAAGCTCACAATAAATCTCTTCTTGATTTTTATCTAGCTAGAATGAACTAAAATCTAACATCATCTTCTTATTCTTCTTCTTTCTTTCCTCATCTTCATCATATAACAAAACCTATTCTTCCTCCACTTCCTTCAACATCTTCTTAACATAAAAACCTACTTCTTCCTACTTCTTTCTTCTATCAAAACTCAAGAATAAGATGGTTTACCTTACTAGAAAAAGATTTAGCAAAAACTCTTCCTTCTTCCTTTTTCCTTGCTATTTTCTTCTTTCTTCTCTCTGCTTTATTTTTCTTCTTCTCTCCTAGACGACTCTCACCCTTTTCTTCCTTCAACTCACGATTCTTCTCTTCTCCTTTGTCTTAAAACCCACGTCTCTTCTACCTTTCTTTCGTCTTATTCAATTTAATGCAATTCTTTGTGTTTTTACAATTTTGCCCTTCCTTATTCAAGAATTTCCTAATATCTTCTTCACCTTATTCTCTTCATCTTCCTTTAATTCACTCACCCAAAGATACACGACTCTTTCTCTATTTTGTCTTATTCATTTAAGACACTTTCTTGTGTTTTTACCAATTTATCCTTTCTTTATTAGGAAAATTTCTATTAACTCCCTCACTTAATTTTAATTTCTTCTTTTAATCCCTACCACCATATAAAATTTAAAATATACCATATTAGCCTCCAAAAATTCCTAATTCATAAATTCTAATTTATTTTCATGCTAAATAATTTAATAAATAAAATAAAATAAAATATAAAATCTTAAAATCGGGATCCAACATACATTCTTTTAATCACTCACAATCACTAACCTACCTTTCTCGTCAGTACTTGTTCGTTATCGATCTGTTGCCTATATTTACCCTTGGACGGAATCGCGAACTTGTGTTCATTATTTGTATAAATGCTAAACTTTTTCACTGACTACTTGATTCCTTGAAGTGAATAACATCGAAAGACGTTACAGAGGTGTCAGGCAAAGGCGATGTGGTAAATGGGCAGCTGAGATTCGTGATCCAAAGAAAGCTGCTCGAGTGTGGCTTGGAACTTTTGACTCTGCACAAGCAGCTGCACTTGAATATGATAAAGCTGCTCTCAGGTTTAAAGGAAGCAAAGCCAAACTAAATTTCCCTGAAAGAGTTCAAGAAAGCGATACAGGTTACCTGACCACCAGTACTCTTCAGGATTTTCATGCACAAGAAGCTGCAAATCCAATCACTTTCCCTTCGGTTCCTCCACAAGTATATCCATCGTATGGAAATCCTTTTCAGTATCAGCAGCTCTTTCCAGGTGGAACATATGGCTTGAACATTAATAAAAATAATTTTTAACTTAATTTATATACATTTAAAATATTAGTCATTAAATAAATTTTTTAAAAAATTCAAAGGTTATTATTGTTCCTTATTAATATTATTTAAATTATATTTAAATAATTATAATAATTTATAATCATATGCTAGATTTCTTATAAATCATTCAAGTTCACACTTCAAAGCTTCCGAAACCTATCTTTTACTTTGGTCTTTCCCTCCCTCCATTCTCGTCCTCTTACAAGCTCATTTATTACAGGCGATTAGTATACTCCCTTGACCTTCGGAGTCCTTCACCAGTAGCTTTTGCATGCCTGATCTGATGATACTGAGTTATGTGTGTGTGTGTCTGTGTATCTACATATATCTATACATAATTTCAATAGCTTACAAGATAGATCGAAGACATGGGAAGAGGCCCTTTCCATCCGATGAACCGGAAACAGAAAGAGGAAGATCAAATCTTTCCTGTCTACTCAGCTCAATCTCAACATGACATGAACGCTGTGGTTTGTAATTTGGTGACGATTTATAAAAAGACATTGTAATATAATTATAAAACTATTTCTAACAATTTATATTTAAAGATTAGTCATGCCTAAATATTAAGCAAATGAAGAACAATTGCACATATAAATGAGAAGATTAATTTTTTATTTTGTTATTGGTAATAGGAAAAACTCATATATATTAATCAATTAAGAAAAATAAATAAGTAAAGAAAATGCTTGGGTCTTGGCGACGTAAATATTCATAGCGAAATTATACTCTAAGGCGAGGAAAATTGCCATTGTTGGAAAAGGTAAAAGAAACATTTTTTGCGACAATTTAATAGATTGGTAACAAAATATTGTATATTTTGCAATGCTATAAGTATTTCGTAGCAAAAGCATGGAATTTAGCCACGAATCTTAGTTTTGTAGCAAAATGTGGGAGATCAGAATGATATAACTACGTCGTTTTTTGGATTTTTCCAAATGTTTTGGAGACGGTTGTCATATATTGTAGCTAAAGGTTTGTCATTTTACGACGAATCTTGTTTACGTTGCTGAATGTTGCAACGGTAAAAAAAAAATTAAGAGAACTAAAAATCAAACCTGCAACCCCCTTCCCCTCATCTCCCTCTCCGTCTTTCTTCGGTTTCTCTCAAAGTTAATTGATTTTCTTCAGTTTCTTCCACTACAACAAAATAAGGAGATTTTAGACGCTTATATCTAGACGCATCTACTAACTGTCTTAAATAATCTAAAAAATGATGAAATTTTTAGATATTTATTTAAGATGGTAAAATTTGTCTTAAAAAAATACTAAAAAGTGTCTAAAACTTAGCTTTAATTATCTGCGAAATGGAAGAAGATAAAACTTAAGCAATAAGATTCTTTATAATATTATGTAAATATTACAAAGAATAGGACAACTATTTAAATACACTCTGACATGGTCCCTTTGGATAAGCAAAATAATACAACTTCTCACACATTTCTTTACTAATTTGTTATTATTAATAATACAATAAATTAATTTAAATTTAAATTTTAATTTACTTTATCATAATAATAATTACAATGACAAATTCGATTTATTTCAATACAAAATTTCATTATTAAAAAGTTAATTGAAAATAAATAAAATTGAAAATGTAAAATAAAATTCGTTTCGACTTTTTATTAATATGTTTTCAAATTTGTCATTGTTTAAAAGTTAACAACCTCGATGCCCTCCTCATTGAACCATTTTTAGCAACTCTCCTTCCTCTCTCTCGCTGAACCAGAAATTAGGAATAAGAGGAAAAGAAGATAGTCAAGGTGAGCCATTCTTTTGCGATTTTTTATTCCACCGTGCATTTCCTTTGTCTCTTTGGGTTTGTAAGACATAATCAATGCTTTCTCAACCTTCTAATTAACCAAAATCAGACTGAATCTAGTTCTAGAACTCTCTCTCTCTCTCTCTCTACTTCTCCAACCTGGTCTAGATTGCGTGCTCCATTTTAGGGTTTACAGATCTACTCTACTCTTGCTTTCTCTTAAGCTAAACCTCTATTTCTAGCTTCGTTAAGATGTTTTCGAATCTCGGTGGCAGCTGTATGTCCTCCCTATAAGGGATTTTGTCCCCCTACCCTTCTTTTGGGATTTAAATTTTACTTTCGATTCTGTCCATTTGTTTTGATTTGTTTCAACTGATTGATTTGAAGTTTTTAGAGGTTTCTAGCTGTTAGTAGTTAATCTGCATCACGGGCTGGCTTGGTTGTGTACACGTATAATTATTGCAGAATGTATCAAAGAAATGAAGATTACATGCGAATGGTAGTAAAATATAGAAAGAGTAATTCGGTATTCAGTGTCAAAGCTCTTTTACCTCCTTTGTCAAAATTTTATCAAATTATAGGTGGCTCGAAATTTTCTGGCAGGATTGGTTCGTTAAGGGAAAGTAGTGTGGCTTCTGAGTTCTGAAATATGGGAATCCCAGAAAGTGAAGTTTCGTAGGCAGGGAGACAGTCTTTTATGTTCTTGCTAAGAGCTTTTACGACATCAGGTGCGGAGTTGATCTCTAGTACAAAAAACTGATACATCTTTGATACAAATTTTGACTATTATAAAGAGTTGGAATATGTGATCTTTTGAATGTCAAAGCTATAACATCTAATTCAGTTTATATCTCCTTATAAAGTGAGAGAATTTTCATCCACAATTTTGACGGCATGCTCCTGGAGAAGCGACTGAAATGATCAGAAAATAGCTTTTGCCTTAGAAAATGTAGAATCTTTGCATAAGTTTTGTTGAATAAAACATTTTATTTTGTTGAATAAAACATACAAAATGTCAAAACCGCACCAGGGGCTGGGCTTTTTTCACTGTAGTCATAGTATCACTTTGATTATAATACTTTGTATGTTTTGGCAATGATAGACTAAAAGCTCCCTTGGTGAGGGTTCATCAGCTGCAGTAAAAAATAAGGTAAGATAGTGACTTTTGTTAAGTGTGAATGTTTTATTGTTTGTAAATATTCAAAGTTCAAGATCTTTAGCTGTTAATTAAGTCTCGTTCAGCAATCTTGTATCTGTCGTGTTTATGAAATTGTCATTTATGGACACATCTTTGATTACTTCTTTTCAATATTTTATTTGGTACAATGAGAAGTTTTAAAATTCTCAACCCTTCACTTGTCTATTATTATACCTCTGGAGTATACATGCGTAAGGCTGAACTTCCCATTTTGCAATGCCTCTACCGTTTTGTCAAATTATGACTTCTCAATGCTGATTTCATAATGCAAATTATGATTTCTCAATGATTTAGGCACAACAGACAAGTATGCCAGTATCAGCTGCAACACAAACTGCTGCAGCTATGCCAGCATCGTTAGTGATAACAAATATATCAGAGGAACAGAGTTGATGACGAAGAGGAGAGGTTTTGAGTATCACTTGTCTAGCTATGGTTGAAGCAATATAAGATCACGGGGTATAAAACCTGTTATATGGTTAGGGGAATTGTTTAAGGTTTGTTGAAGAAACTAATGGCTAAGAAGTCAATCTGATTTGCTAAATTCAGGTCTTTGTCTTTCTTACCGCATTCCTAGTTCAACAAATTTAGTCTTATGACCTACTTCAACAACATTACAAATATAGGATTGTTGGTCTTAGATTAATGTTAGCTGTGATCGACAAGAAGATTTCTGTTGATTACCCGTTTTGTTTAACAGTCATCGCTAATTTCTCTGCAAAATAATTTATTAGAGTTTGTTCTTGTTAAGATTAACATTTATATGAGGGATCCATTTATTTCTTTAGCTGTCGCACCTGCTCTTGCTCCCACTGCTACTTCTGCACTTGTTGAGTTTGTATCTTTATTCTCTAACCTGTTTACTCTACTTTGCAAATGTTTCTCTTAGTAGTTAAGGTTTTTCTTGAGGTCAAAAGTTATTACCTAATAACTTGGACAATTCTTTTTTTTAACGACATTGTTTGTTAAATCACGTTGGTGACCGATGTCTATGGCCAAGCAGCATCTAATTTGGTTGCAGGACATAACTTGGAAGGAGCAATCTAGCAAATTCTTGATATGGACGGTGGGACCTGGGACAGAGGTACTGTTGTTCGTGCTCTTGGGGCTGCTTACAACAATCCAGAGAGAGCTGTTGAATATTTATACTCAGTAAGTAGTAGTTTGGTCATAAGCCTTTAGGTTTATTGCTGGAGAATGATGGTTAGAAGTTCAACTTAAGCTGACATATGAATAAAAGATAGGAGTAAGTGTTGATGTTGTGAAGTGACTTATTTGTGTCTGAGAATATAAAATCATTACACATGCTGACTGTATTCATTTTTTCTTCTGGAGCATAAAATTGTATAATAATGGGATGTGTAGAATAGTTAATTGAAGTAGTAGCATTTGGTTCATTATGACTGGTACAATAACATCGCAATGAGAGCCCAATAGGGCCTCAATCAAAGACATGAATGTGAGATATGGCAAGAAAAGCTTTTGTTGATTTGATCCTCAATCCAATGATTTTTTAACAAATGAATCTTTTCACTTAGCATTAATAAAAGGATCAACAAAAGACGTTAAAGTTGAAGAAAGTTTTTCATTGTAATAGTTAAAAAATATGTTCAAACGATGAACATAATTTATTAAAATTTATTATTGCAATAATAAATTTATTAAAAAATTTTATAATAATGTGAGTGATCTTAAAAAAAGCAAAAAGTAAATTGTAAATTGTAAACTTATTTTTTAACTAAAAATGGTGAAAATTTTGACATAAAAAATGTCTAAAAGTAAAAAATATCGACAGAAAAAAGCATTTAAAATCTTAAACAAAGCATCTAAAATAGTATTTATGTGTCTAAAAAAATCGTCAAAAATGTATGCTTTCAACACATCTATGTGTAAAGAGATTTTCGACGCTTAGATGCGTAAAAACTCTATATTTTTTTGACGCTTAGATGCGTAAAAAAATCTGTGTTTTTTCGACGCATTTATGTGTCTAAGAAAACCATCGAAAATAGTTTTTGTGACACCTGTTTTTTTACGCTTTATAAAGCGTCTAAAATTATTTTTAAGACGCAAAAAAGAGTCTAAAAATTCCACTTTTTGTGTCATTAAACTCCATATTTTGTTGTAGTGTTCTGCTGTTCTTATGATTTTTGTTTGTTATCTTCCCCCATCTATTGTCTCGTATAGTTGAGCTTGTTCTGGTAAGTTTGTCTTTAATTTGTTGTAGGTTGGTTTTTGAATATGTTATGCTTACCGATTCTAAAAATGTTGTAGTTTCTTTAATTTCTTGAGTTGTTTGCATGGATTGAACAACTATGTTGTTGGGTTTGTATTGAAGTGTGTTAATGATGGTGAAGAAATGGAACATAATGAATGAATGGTTGAAGTTAGGTGTGTTTTATGTTATGCTTACAA
>JAOSBN010114416.1:0-10380 GCA_027563595.1 Erythroxylum suave
GTGGAACAACCAAAACATTGGTAAAAGATAAAGGTTTAGTGGATGAAGGGACTTGAATGCTACCCGTGTGAGTGATCTGAAGAGAGTATCCATCACCGACTTGTAATTGTTCATTTGCTGAATAAGTGTTACCCATACCCAATTGTTTGTCGAGACGGGAGGGGGATCATAACCATTGTGAGCACACGAAGTGGAATGAGCAGCTGCAAAGTTACTACGAGACGCACAAGTAGCATCAGACGCACACGCAATAGGTCCAGACATACAGACAGCAGCACTAGGCTCATTGGAAGTAGGTCCACGCGTAGGTAGCAGACCGGAGGCGTTGTGACCATAGCCAAATGGACAAGCACCATAAGGCACCAATCCAGACGCTGCAGCAGCAAAGTCTGCAGCTGGATGTCTCCACTGTCCAGATGCGAAAGAAGTGTGAGAAGTGTGTCCAAAACCGTTCCTTCATCGAAGTCAAAAACACTTCTTTGTCGTGTGTCCTGGCTTCTCACAAAACTGACAAACAACTCCACGAAGAAATCCAGACCCCCGTTGAGGCGCAACAGCAGATCCTCCCTTCCCAGTTCCAGGAGATGTGTGAGTGGCCAGATTAGCAGCTACAACTATTGGTGAACGATTCTGCCTCATCAAAACAGACTCATGATCAATAAGTTTATCGAACAAATCAGCAAATAAGATCGGTTCATCCCTAGCTCGAAGAGCAGCAGCTAAACTATCATACTCAGTCGTTAATCCATTTAGTGCGTGAAAAACCAAATATGAATCCTCAACCTTGCTTCCAATTATTGCGAGGTCATCCACAATTGATTTAAACTTGTGCAAATATGTGGTCATCGAGAGGCCTTGCTTGGTGACTTTAAGAAGCTAGTCTTTGAGACTCATTATTCTCGACTTTGAGGCATTAGCATACAGTTTGGTGAGGAGGAGCCAAGCATCACGAGCAGACTCAACAGAGCCTAACATAGTAATTACAGATTCATGAACTGATGATGTTATTGCGTGAAGAATCATCTTGTCTTGGCGGATCCATCGACGATAATTTGCATCTGTTTTTCAGGTGGTTCAGCAGTACCATCTACAAAATGTAGCAAGTCATATCCATCCAGTAAAGATAGAATCTGAATTCGCCAAGCAGGAAAGTTTGATCCTGTGAGTTTGAAACTTGATTGAAAATTGAGAATGATGATGCTAGCATTAACATCAGGTACAATTGTTGTGTTCGTTAAAGGAGTAGAGGAGGTAGAGCTAGTCATGTTGAGGAGAAGAGCAAGAGTGAACCAGATAGTAGCAGATGAAGAGCAAGGGCGCAGAGAAGAAGTAAAGACAGCTGCAAACATAGAACACAAGAGCAGAAGGCCATGTAACACAGATGAAAAAATAAAACAATAAATCGTCAGGTATAAAGCTTTGATACCATAATAAGCTTTCAATTAAAGAAGAAGAATTTAATATTAACTGTTGTATATTTTCAATACAGTACACTTGTATATATAGAGGTATGGTTGTTTCTGAGATCCTAACTTATAGGATTGTTGAGATCGTATAACAGATAATATACACATCTAACTGACTAGATATTCAACTCTTATCTCTATCACTACATACGCAGTGGTCATAATGGATGATTGAATGGCTGCTGGGCTGCATGACGTATGAACTTTTTTCACTAAAGCTGCCAATCCAGCAACATGGGCTGTTGCCATTGATGTACCTGAGTACAGAGCATAATCTGAGGCTAGATCATATTTACATATGTTCACATAGGGCTTACTCGGAGCAACTGCTGCTAGCACATTGACCCCAAGAACAAGCATATCTGGCTTTAGAATACCTGGATTTATAAGGTCTGGTCCTTTTGAAGAAAAGAAAGCCACCTAAGGCGCTGGTTGTGCCCTTAGATTGGTGGAAATGAACTTGATACTTTTCACTTTGGTTGTATTAGTCAGGTGTGATCTAACACGAGCCCCAGAAGTAGTTGTTAGAACCAAGCATGGAATCGAGTAGTCATCAGGGTCTAAAAGTGACAAATATGTCATGAAAATTCCTCCATATGCTCCGACCCTTTGAATCTCTTCCTTCTGTCCCTCAACGTAAGTTTTGGTAGTATTGTCACAGAAGACTATTTTTCCATCTTCTCTTTTATTTAATCTTCAAGTTTTACTTTTATTTTACAAATGTTGACTATGGAATTGAAATTCCATTATTCAAGAAAATGTTATTATATTATTCTCAATTTTAGAGTTAGCCAAATAGAACATGGTTCAAATGTTATTATATTTGATAAAACACCTAAAAACACGCTAATATTTTAAGAGTATTGGACCAAGGAGGCGCATGGGTTTAAAGGCATAAAGACGTGGGCCACATCTGAGGCCTTTACATTGTTTATTTGTTACCATCGTATTATTACAACCCTCATTGTTTTTCTGTTCTCCCTTGCACACGTTACATTGTAAATAGTACCAGTGACTTGTCTTTTAGTGGTTATACAGCTAGCTCACAGATACGTTAGTTTGTTTTTCCCTTAATTCTAGGAGTAACAGCCAATAGAAATGAGGCAGACGTAGTATAAAAACTGTTATGTAAATACAACATAGCAAGGAATGAAATCATTATTTTCCTTCTTCTATCTTTCTTACACCTTTTATCATGGTATCAAGGCAGTAAACCTGACTCCCATATCCTAGTCTACCATGTCTAACACGACTGATAACAATGGCTCCAATGCCACAAACATACCAGCAGCAAATGAGTATGAACCATACTCTGTTACCAACATTGAAAACCCTGGGGTTGTGCTCGTCACCACACCTTTCAATGGCAACAATTACATCACCTGGAGCAAGTCCATGACCATAGCTTTATGCGTCAAAGACAAACTATCGTTCATAGATGGAACCTGCAGTATGCCCACAAAAGATGCTATATTATTAGCAAAGTGGAGGAGAGCTGACAGCATGGTAAAATCATGGATCCTCAATGCCATAGTTAAAAAACTAGGTGATGATTTCATATCCTTCACTACTACTAGGGAACTATGGGTAGAACTATAAGAGAGATTTGGTGAAGCTAATGGGCCACTGCTGTATCAACTAGAGAGGGAAATAAGTTCTCTCAAACAAGGGACTTTAACAGAATCTACTTATTACACTATACTTAAGAAGTTATGGGATGACTTATCTAGCTTGAGTCCTATTCCTATGTGTACCTGTGATGCCTTAAGGGCTATCATTGCTAAAAAAAAATGCTTATAGGCTTGTACAGTTCTTGATGGGCCTTAACAATGAATTTGAGCATGTTGTTAATCAAATCATGCTAATGGAACCACTACCTACTGTGAATAAAGCATTTTCTATGTTGCAAACTATCGAGAGACAAAGGGTAGTCAACTCTACGATAGACAACCCTCCTAACATGGCAATGCAAGCTAAACAGTCCAGTAGTTGGAAGAAAAGTGGGGAAAATAATGGCAACCCTAGCAAGGGATCCTATCTCAAGAAGGAAGACAAGTACTGCGAAAAATGCAAGAAGAATGGGCATACCTAGGAGACTTGCTTCAAAATACATGGAGCTCTTGATTGGTACAAGGAACTTACTGGACAGAGGGAAAAAGGAAAAGCTAACATGGCTCAAATTGCTGACAATCTTGCAAAAATCACACAAGCATAGAATGAAGAGAAACCGTGGAGTGGACAAATATCTCCCAATCTCGCAAATTTCGTTCAGCAAGTGATAAGTAAGGCTATCAAGGGAAAAACTACTGGGGAGGAAAACTATTTAGGACACCAAAATTATACAGGTAATATTACAAACTCTGTGAACACAGCATTCAGTTGCAGCAATTTTTGGCTTATTGATTCTGGTGCAACGACACACATGACATCAGATCTTAATCTTTGCACTAAGTATGTGGTTAATAATACATATGATCCTGTGAATTTACCAAATGGAACTAAACAAGAGGTAGCTCATATTGGACAAGCACATATAGAAGACAAAATATCTCTCAAATACATCTTGCATATACCTAATTTCTTCAAAAACCTACTATCAGTCAATAAACTCACTACTCAGAATGAAGTTGTTGTTGTTTTTATCTCTAACAAGTTATTCTTGCAAGTCCGAATGATGTTGTGGCTATTGTCAATGCAGTGAATGGACTGTATGAGCTAAACACAGAGACTCTCCTAACCCCAACTACCATGAAAGGTCCTTCTTTGGAATTCTACAAAACTGAAAATGTAGCTTTTAATGTTTCGATAGACTTTGATTTATGGCACTCTAGACTAGGGCATGTATCCAAAGAAAAGTTGAAACACATAAATGAGATAGATGTTTCCGTCGCTATTAAACATGAGTGTCAGGTGTGTCCTTTAGCTAAACAGCACAGAAGACCCTTTCCCAAGCATGAAATACATACAAGTAGACCTTTTGAATTTATCCGTATGGACCTATGGGGGCCTTACAATGTTTCTACTATGGGTGGTTCACACTACTTTCTTACAATTGTAGACGACTTCAGTAAAGCCACTTGAACCTTTATCCTCAAACATAAGTACCAAACACAACAAACAATTGTGCAATTTCTTAAAAACATAGAGAGACAATTTGAGACTAGAGTGCTAAAAATACAAACTGACAATGGGAGAGAGTCCATTAATCAAGAATGTCACAGAACCTTTACTGAGATGAGAATCCAACACCAGAAAAGCAGTTCCTATACCCCATAACAGAATGGGGTAGTGGAAATTAAACACAAACACCTACTTCAAATCACTAGAGCCTTACATTTCAAAGCCAAACTACCTAAGGGATTGATGGCGTGTCAAACCAACAAAAATAAATTCCTACTCTGGAACACTTAAACGAGTAAAGTGGTGAATAGGATTAAACCACAAAAACCAATGTAGCAATTGTTTATTTGTGTGAAAACAATAAAAATAAAAATGAAAATAAAAATAATTGATTTGGGGATGATTAATTTTAGAACACGAAATCACGCAGTAATCACGCAGAAGGAAATTAAAAATAAAGATTGAAAACAATATAAAGAAAAGCATAGCCAAGGTACTCCTCCGTTTGATACTGTAATCCGATCATAGACTCAAAAATATAAATTCCATTCATTCTTATGGACAAAGTTATAGCAGACAGTGAACAGCACATATCAACCAATCCATTTGTAATTATTCGATAACCTCGAGTAAAGCACCGCAGATTATTACCCTAACCAATTAGACTATTCCCGAGTAAAGCTCTGCAGAACATAATCTATGGCAGTCGTAGGCTCTAATGGACCCTTGTCTTAGTCAATAGAATCAGGAAAGCAACATTCTATTTAGACTAAATTATTTAATCTCATTAATTTCTTAATTGAAATTAATTCGCCACTTCGATAGACAGCAATCACGGATTAACTAATCTATTCGGCAATTTATCACCAAGTCAATCAATTAATAGGCCTAATTAATCAACAAACTCGACAATAATAAATCAATTAAAGCACGGAGATTAAACAAACATAAGAAATAAACGAAAACAATTAAATCAAAGGAGTCTCACGAACTACATATATCAAACGTAAGGTACCTTGCATAGATTAAAAGATTAGCCGCACATAGCAATATTAAAAGATAAAGCTGTTGGAGAAGTATGATAGTTTTCTTTCCACCCACAAAAAGATTAAAAGGAAAACGTGAAGAATCTCCTCCCCAAAGCTACTGCCGTAGTCACCTCTATTTCTAGCTGATTGTAAAAAAATTTTCTCTCTAAGTTGTTGCCTAAAGTGTTGACGTCGTCCTCTTCTTAGTCAGTCCAAGTGATTGTAAAATCGTCCTTTTTCAAGTGAATCCACTGCCGCCCTCCTTTTCTAAGTCCAGCTGATTCTAAATCACGTTCTTTTCTCTACCAAATTGAGTCTCAAAGTCCTCCTCTCTCCAAAAGTGTTGCCGCCGTCAATTCACCTAAAAATTGAGTCTAAAGATGGTCCTCCTAGTTGCCACTGTTGTCTTCTAAAAATTTGTCTACTTTTGTCTAGGTTTTTCTTTCTTTCAATTAATGAAGTGGGCCCCAATAATAGTCTAGGTCTTTCTCTTTTCAATAAACAAAGTAGGGCCCAATTAAATATCAAAATAAGACTTCAATGGGCTACAGAATAACTTGACTTCGTCCAGCAAAAGGGCTATGTCATTCAGGCCCAAATCCCAAGGTGATTAATTCAAAATTCGCAGGTAGCAATCTGCCAGCGTCACGTCACCTTCAACATGGTCATGTTGAAATCCTGTCCAGTTCCAGATTAGCCAAATTCACTCCAAATCACATCACTTTGATATTTCATCACCTAGAACATACAAAGACACGAATTACCATAGAAACACAAGCAAAACATCACATAAGCCTATCAAAAGATTATAAAACACACACAATTAACATGCAAAAAATGCAAGTTATCAAAACTCCCCACACTTGAACAATACTTGCCCTCAAGTATTCAATCAACTCAAATTATCAAGACACTTTAACATCCTATCACAATTCTTTCAATTGCACTCATCACTTCTCAAGTTAATGCATGCAGTCTAGAATCAAACAATCAAACCCATGAAGGTCAATCTCCTAATTAATTAGGAATGTTAACTGCTTCAAAAATGCCCAAGTAAAAAGTAATGGCATCCACTCCCTCGCAATGTTTCACTCATTCTCTCATGTGAAATTTAGGTGTTGGTGTTTCCCTCAAAAATCTAGCACAAATTTGTTCTTTCCATAAGCTGACACAAGTTCAAATCTCTACCACTAGCTCGGGTTTAAAACCCACACTAGTCAGCTAAGTCTTTTAATAGGTTGTAATGGGGCTAGTTGGTTACCAAGGAAATTGAGTTGAGAAGAGCAAAGAAATGTACCAAGTAGACCTATGCCAATAACTTCAGTTTTGAGTCAACTCAAATAAAAAGATTAAAACATTAAGCTAATTCAAGTATACCATATCGTAAATCCATCATTCACTTAACTTCAACTATAATAATGAAGTTGAACCAAAACTACCTCTCATGCATTTACTCACATAAGAATTTCCGCTTCTTCTTTTTTTTCAATTTTTCTACTTTTTGCTTTCTTTTTCTTTTTCTTCTTTTCAACTTTTTTTTGTTTTTTTTGTTTTTTTCAATTTTTCAAAACTAACACGAGCAAATGCATTTCAGCCAGCTATGATTTTCTCTCATTTTTATCAACAAAGCACAATTAAGCGAAAAATTTAAATATAACCCAAAGCAATTAAACATTGCTATACATGATATATAATTAAATATGCTACTTGGTAATTCTTCTCAACTAGGTACAAAAGTCGAGCTTGAAAGAAGAGGTCACAGGCTAAAATTAGTATGTTAAAACAAAGAAAAGGTCTAGGCTCAAGGGGGTTGAACTAGGATAGAAAATTTTTGGGTTGGATTTCGAAAGGAAGTGGATAGCAAAGGGGCTACACAAATAATGCCTCAGCTTCATTTCAGTGTACTAAATGTGGTTTTGAACAGAACTCATGTCAGTTTCTAGCAGGGGACAAATGTGTGCGCTCTTCGAAAGAAAACTAGAGTGCGTGTAAATTTGCACTCTCTATCCTATGTCTCAAAAATTTCACAGTGTGTTTAGTGTGGATGTATGCCTATTACTCTCTAAAGGCGCAAGCAATTGAAGCAGTCTGTTTAATTCCAGTACACACACTAACTCAAGTCATGATAAGACAGGATCAAGAAAAGATCAAGTAGGCCAAAGTATCTAACAATTCAAGTTTTCTGAACAAAGAAGGCAAGATTGTCCAAAACATTTATATGATGCATGTATGCACAAATTAACACAAAACAGTAACAACATGACATTAAAAACAAAAACTGTAAAACAGCAAAATCTAGCAAAATAATTAAACAACAAACATAAAAAGCAAACGAACAATTACACAAATAAAACAAGCAAAGCTAAACAGTTGAAACTTTCCCCTCCCCACACTTTAGACTAAACATTGTCATCAATGTTAGCAAATGAAAGACAAGAACAATAAAAACTAAAGAGTGAGAGAAAGCTTCTCTAAGTGACGCGTTAAGGTGACAGTGGAGCGGCGAGGTGGTGCGAAAATTTTTTGTTTCTTTTCTCAGTTCACCATAGCAATGATCAAATGATACTGTCCTGTAAAACAATAAAAATCTCACGACCAAGTGATATCCAATAACGGAAAAAAATTGGGACGAATTCCAAAAAGAAAATGTCAAAAAACAAGAAATCGAACAAAATCATGGACAACTAAAAATTAAATTGCGAAGAATAAAATGAAAGCAAACCTTGGGTTGCCTCCCAAGAAGCGCGTTTGTTTAACGTCTTTAGCCCGACACGGACCCCATTTAGTTATAGGAAGGTTCATTCAAAGTATTAACTTCGACGGACTGGGGCTAAAATCCTTCGTAAAATGGCTTCAAACGATGGTCATTCACCTTGAAAATCCTTTTCATGTCCATACTTTGAATATCCACAGCACCATACGGATAAATCTTTGTAACCACAAAAGGTCCAATCGACTTGGATCGCAATTTTCCTGCAAAAAGTTTCAAAGTTGAATTAAATAAAAGTACCTTTTTTCCGACTTTAAACTTCTTCTCGGCAAGCTGTTTGTCATGAAAAGCTTTAGTTTTGGCGTTGTATGTAACAACGTTGTCGAAAGCATGGTTCCGTAGTTCTTCCAATTCCTGAATCTACAACTTCCTTTGTTGCCCAACAACATCAAAATTCATGTTGCACTACTTCACGGCCCAAAACGCTCGATGCTCAACTTCCACTGGCAAATGACAGGCCTTACCATAAAAAAGTCTGTAGGAAGACATATTTAATGGCGTTTTGTAGGCAGTGCGGTAGGCCCAAAGAGCATCGTCCAAGAGCCAGCTCTAGTCTTTCCTGTTAAAATTCATAGTTTTCTCTAAAATACTCTTTACCTCTCAATTAGACAATTTCGTCAACCCATTGGTTTGAGGATGGTAGGCCCTGGAGGTCCTGTGCATAACTCCATATTTTATCAGCAATGCAGCAAATACTCTGTTGCAGAAATGAGTCCCGCGATCACTAATGATTGCTTTCGGAGTTCCGAACCTGACAAAGATATTAGCCTTCACAAAATTGACAATAACCTTAGAGTCATTAGTCCGAGTAGCTTTTGCCTCTACCCATTTCGAAACATAATCGACAGCTAACAAAATATATTGAAAACCAAATGATGATGGAAAAGGGCCCATGAAATCAATCCCCCACACATCAAATATTTCACAAACAATAATTGGGGTCTGAGGCATTTCATTTCGTCGGCCTATGTTGCCAGTCATTTAACACCTGTTGCATGCTTTGCAAAATGCATAAGAATCTCTAAAAATATTAGGCTAATAGAAACCAGATTCAAGCACTTTCCTAGCTGTCCTATTAGGGCTGAAATGGCCACCACAAGCATATGCATGGCAAAATTACAATATGGAAGAAATTTCAAATTCAGGTACGCACCTTCACACAATCTGGTCAGAGCACATTTTTCATAAATATGGATCATCTCAAATGTAATTCCTGGCATCATTCTTCAATTTGTGGTGCTGGGCAGATATGATACCATCTGGGTATCCATTCTGAGTGATAAAATTGACCAAATCTGCGTACCATGGGTTTCGACATGGCCATGTCGAAGTCATCACAAATAACTGTTCGTTAGGAAACTCCTCAGTAACAACCAGATCATCTCCAGAAGTGTTGTTCAGCCTACTCAGGTGATTTGTGACCAGGTTTTCTGCTCCCTTTTTATCTCTGACCTCAATGTCAAATTCTTGCAGCAAAAGAACCCACCGGATAAGTCTTGGCTTCGCATCCTTTTTGCTCATCAGGTACCGAAGAGTAGCATGATCTGAATATACTATCACCTTCTTACTAAGCAAGTATGATCAGAATTTCTCTAGTGCGAAGACCACAGCAAATATCTCCTTCTCAGCGGTTGAATAGTTTTGTTAAGCACTATCCAATGTCTTTGATGCATAATAGATCACATGAGGGTCACGGCCTACCCCTTTGCCCCGAACTATTCCTACAGCATAGTTACTAGCGTCGCACATGAGCTCGAAAGGGAGTTTTCAATCCGGTGGCTTGATGATAGGTGCAGTAACCAGCTTTTCTTTCAAAATATCAAATGCCTTTTTGCAGTCTTTGTTGAATTCAAACGGCATATCTTTTTGCAAAAGGTTGCTCATTGGATAAGCTATCTTTGAAAAATCTTTGATGAACTGCCTGTAAAAACCTGCATGACCAAGAAAAGAGCGTACTTCCCGCACATTTGCGGGGTAAGGCAGCGAGCTAATCACA
>JAOSBN010114417.1:0-10379 GCA_027563595.1 Erythroxylum suave
TCTCTTCCCTACTCTTTGCATTTAAATTTGTTTAATTATTTTGTGTGTATTAACTTCTGGTTTTTGTAGAACTTTACGAAAAACGTTCAAAGATCTATTCAACCCCCCCTTCTAGATCGTTTACACATCTTGTATAGTCATGATTATAATTTGGGGTAGAGAGGCTATCCTAACTTTGTATAACATTATCACAATCCACTTGGGTTTCTGTAATAATAGTAGTGACATGGAACCCTTAGAATCGACTCGATTCCCTTGATCAATCAAATCAAAACCCCAACCCAAGAAATCAAAGTTATCAGAAGATCCTTTGACACCTTGACCCAAGATTAACAATGCAATTAGAAACCAAAACGTGCAAAGATATCAAAAGAACGCTACAAGCAATTTCGACTAATCACTTGATAAGTTCGAAAATCAGTTTGTAGAGAATTTCAGGATTTAATCTCTCACCAAGTGACCTAAAAATTATTCTTAACCTAATCTCCCTAGTAAGTGCAGAAAACCACCTTTTTAAGTCTCAAAAAATGGGCCTAAAAATGAAAAACCTAACTAGAAAAATTGAAAAGTCGATTAAGAAGTTGTAACAATTTTCTGGCAGAACATCCTTCAGTAAATCGAGCTACCTTGAGCTGGTTTGGCCTGAATCAACGCCAAAATTTCGGCCCAAGTCAGAACACGTGAATAGTGTTATTGTCTTGATATTATTGATTGTAACTTGATCTCCAAAGGCTTTTTCTTTATCAACCAGGGTGCATATAAGCCTACCAACAACTTCTCTAAGCATCTTAGCATTAGCACGAGTAATCGGTCCTTTCGGCATGGTCAACAGGCCATCCGATAGTTGACTTGTCTTTCGAATCTCTCTTGAACTCACGTCAAGTAGTAAAAGGAGGAGCAAAGTCTCAAAGAGCTTATAATGAAAGCTATTACAAAATCTAAGTTTCATTAAACCAATAGGCCTTTATCCACAACCTAGATATTCAAGTTGGATAGCTTGTAAACTTGTCTCTAAAGAGTAGCAAGGTGCTTTATTACCTACAATGAGACAAATATAAGGGAGAAAGTAGAATAGAATACTTTAAGGAGTGGAAAGGATCTATAGGTTGGAGAGAATAACAAAGATGAGGAAGAACACGTTGTTATTCAAGAAAAGAAAGAAGAGAAAGAGAATAAGCCAAAGAAAAAGTATGTTGAGGAACTTTTGACATTCATCATATGTAAGGAGAACTCCTACATCCTACACAAAAAACTAACATAACAATTCAAGGATCTAATGAGTTTTATTATTCCTTGCTATATTGGTATCTACTTCGTATTATTAATTTGGTGCCATATGACCTATTCTATTGTAGCATGTGGCATATCTAAAGGCTAATAAATTCTTGTTTGGTAAGAAAAGTGGAAGCAAGCTATTAATTATAGATCTAAGATGAGTGAAATGCTTAAAGAGAAGTCTACTTAAATGATTTATAAAGAAGCACTGGTTAAGAGATAACCTAATAATTAGGTTTTTTTCTTTTGACTTGTAGGATTTTCTACTTTAGTTTAATTTGTTTTCATAGTTTTAGACTCATTGTTTTAAGTTATCTTAGTGTTGCTTCACAATTTTATCTGGATTACTTTACTTGAATTGATACTTGATGAAGTTTTATAAGCTGTAAAGATAACATTAACACCATATGTTATAGTATAGATTATTATTCCTTAGCTTGGAATAGATTTTGATGACAATTGAAAAGGTAGACGATCTTTTGTTTCTAGGGGAGTGCCGATTATCCGCACCTCTTACCATTGTTTTTCATTATTCTTGTATGTTTTTGTACATTGAGGTAATGTACAACTTAGGTGAAGGGGAGGGACTTAATGGTTATACTGTCAGTTTTTCTATAACTATCTTAATGTACAAAATTATGGGAAATTTTTTTACTTCAAAAGGATGTTTTCAACAATGATTCATTATAAGATTGATGTTCACTGTGAGTTGATTTGTTAAGGAAAATAGTTATAAGTTTTGCTAGTTGATTTCAATTCGCTTCATTAATTTTAAGAATGGATACTTAATTTACATTATTATACTTCTTTTATAATTTGTACATATATTGAGTTAAAAGTTAATTCTTTTTAGGTATTTTCGTTATTCTACATAAAATTATTAAAAAGAAGAAGAAGAAGAAAATTTTATGTTAATAAATGAGCATTAATTAATTTCATTTTACTAGCTTTATACTAAGAAAGTTAAAGAGCAGTGCTAGTACCCATATGAAGTAGTGACCTAATTAAGTAACAAAGAGAATTCAACAAAGAGAATTCATGACAAGGTGTTTACTCTCACATCAAAAGGTTATATGACTTTTCAGATAATTTTTAAATAATTTTGTGTTTCTTAAATCTAGCGTTTTATTATCTTTAAATAAGGGGCATGAAAATATTTACAAGTTCTAGAAATTTTCCAGCATATGTTTATTTTATGTATTAAGTTGAATTTTGTGAATTGAATTGAAGTTTAAAGAATTGTACAGTAAATTAGATTGAATTATGATTTGATGTCATTGGCTAAGTACCTAATAATTTGATGAACACGACAATTGAATGAATGGTAAACCCTAATTGATATTTTTGATGCGTTTAACATTTTCTCAAGGTCATTTCTTATTTAAGTTAAGAGTAGTGACATTGATTTGCATGACAAAAAGAAAATATTTAAATGTGGAGGTATTTGATATGTGATAATTACATCATTTGTTAGGAATCATTTTGATTGCATTTAGCTTGTATTTTAAGGATCTTTACATGAATTGGCACTTAATTTAGCTTTTATTTTAATTATAGGCCTTATTTTAGCTCTCTAATGAAGAAGAAGCAAATTTGGACAATTTGGAGCCAAGTTTGAGGAGTATTGGAGTGATTTTAGGGGAATATGATTTGAACATAGTACTATTTTCATTAACACGACACCTACATAATACTATGTTCAACCTTTAAGCAAAATAGTACATTCTTTTTCTGATAGCTTGGCATATGGATGAACATGACATAAACTTGGAACTATGTCCTCCTCATGTTAGAAATGGATGCTCTTTAGACACATGAAGGACATGACCTAGACATGGCTCCATGTTTAATAATATGGCACCTACATAGTACTATGTCCTTAGTTGTGTTACAACAGAAAGTCTCAGATAGGAAACAAAATGGAGACAAACACAATATAAGGTCTACGTAATGTTCTATTATTGATACATGTCACATAAACTAAGGTTTTTGGTTACATTAAAGGAATACTGGACTAACATGGGTTTGTTTTGTCATATGTTTAACATAAAACCTAGAGTTTTGTTAAATGAATAGAGAAAAAGAGAGAAGAAAATAAGGCAAAAGATAGGCATCTAAGAGGACCAAAAATTAATCTGAAGGTAAGGGAGACTTAAGAGCATATTAAGAAGAAGCAATTTTAGAGAAAAACAAGATTCCATTAAAATCAATCAATAAGCATCAAAATTAAAAAAACATCAGTTCATTCTTATTTCTTTATTATTTTAGTATTTTTCTTTGTTTTTATTATGAAATAATCGGGATATAGATTTAGATGTGATAAACTCTAGAATTTGTATTTTGATTTATTTTTATTTAATAAAAGATCATTGATTACATGAGAAATATTCATGTTTATATATTATGTTGAATTAAAGGAACAAGAGTTGAAGATTTAACAATCAAATTCATATATTAAGATTGAGAGATAATATATCTGAATTGATCACAATATGAATAATGAGGTATGAGTTATTAGAGATAGAACTAGACACTCTTTTTTAGTTAGGATGAAACCTATCATGGGAATTCACAAAGCAAATTAATATGTTCTTAGGTCGTTTTGATTAAAATGAGATTTTAGTCAACCAACTTGAAGATATGAACTGTATTACTAGAGAAAATATAGTTGTAACTTAAAATTGTTTACGTGTCTAAGTAACTAGGATAAATAATTGAATTAGAACAAAATTTAAGCGAAGTTCTAAGGGGATTTTACTTATAAATTTATTCTATCTATTGATATATTGCCTTGGATGATTAACCTTACTTATTATTTTAATTTTGTTTATTTTTCCTTTTAATTAAATCACTTATTGTGTTAGATTAGATAACAAAAAGATGGTAATAGTAATTATAAATTTTATGGGATCAACACTCAACTCACATAAATTGTACTATAGGAAACGATAGGTGCACTTGTCTTAGTGATCTTTCAATATTGTTTTCTGTATTTCATTTCATTCATATTCACAACAGTAGTCAACTAAAGTTCAAATCTGTCAAGAAAATACGCATCCATTTTTCAATAAGGTGATACTTAATTT
Organism: Erythroxylum suave; assembly: GCA_027563595.1. Taxonomy (NCBI): domain Eukaryota; kingdom Viridiplantae; phylum Streptophyta; class Magnoliopsida; order Malpighiales; family Erythroxylaceae; genus Erythroxylum; species Erythroxylum suave. The sequence goes on from JAOSBN010114417.1 coordinate 4,362, forward strand.
TATCTCATATATTTTAATTTATTTGAATCTCATCAATTTTGTTTTTAATTTATTTTTACAAAAATCTTATCTTTGAAAAATTTCATAGTTATTTTTGTTTAATTTATTTTTATGAAATTTTTAGAATGAATTTTAAAGTTTATTTTATTATTTAAATCTTTTCATTTATTTGTTGTTTTATTTTAGGTCATTAATTTTAATTGTATTTTTCATAACAAAATTTTATTATGCTAAATTTGATTTTTTAATTTTTTATAATCATGATTAATTTTTTAAAGATTATTTTATACTTAGATTTTCAGTTAATAAATTTGTAAATAAAAAGATAATTTAATGATTAAATTAGGAAATTAAAAGATTTATAATATTAAAAATAAAAATAATTTGTTAAAAAATAAGGGATAAAATAAAAATAAAAAGGATAACAACTAGGAAAAATATGAAAAAGAAAAGGAAAAGATAAATGATGTATAGTTGTCGTCGTAAAAAAGAAAAAGAAAAGGAAAATAATGACAACAAGGAAGAGTAAGCATGACAATGGTCTAATTTGGACTCATGGTAATCTAAAATTTTCTTCCTCGGTCTAAACTCGACTAAAAATTCAATCATAATTTAGAAAGTTGACCTGACCCAGATCAAGTTTCGGGCAACTTAAATCCTAATCGAGCATGCAAGACATTAATAGTGAAGATGACATGAAGAAGTACTTTGGAGTGAGGAAGATACAAAGAAGTTAGAGATGGAGGGCTTCGAGATGACAGAGAAAGGACTCGAGACAACAAAGATTAGGATAAAGAAGGTAAAGAAGGAAATTAATGCTGTAAAGAAAATAATCGTAACATAGCAAGAGAAAGAAGATACAATGAGCTTTCAAGGATTGACATAGGTAAGAATGGAATTTAACTCCACTTAAAATCAATAGGTGAAATATGAGTCGATCGAGTTTTGAATGGAGTTTGGGGTAGGTATGACAATGAGTTGAGTTAGGCTTACCTTTGATTTGATTCTTCTATACTTCAGGTCAGGCTCAAGCCCCACAGATTAACCCCTTAGACCACTTTAAAGCAAAGTTATTTTACAAAGTCATATCAAAATGACATTGTTTTGTGATACTCCAAGTGAGCTTGAGTTGTGTGGGCTTGAGCTGGTCGAACCCAACCTACTCTTGAGCATAGATACCAATTAGAGTGACGCGATATGCATTCTTGTAGATAATGAGATTTATTAAAATTTAATTTTCATTCCTAATTATTGTTTTAAGATGTTTCATCAAGTTTCCTAGTTTCGCTTAGTCGAGGTTGATCCAAGAAGAAAATGAGTGGTGATTTACAAAATTTCTGGCTATTAAGAAGATTTGTTGTCAATTAATAGAGGAAAAAGTTAGAAAGTCTTGTTATGAGTTTATTTTCTTTATCTTGGCTTCAGTAAAGGACCCATTTTCTTGGTTTTAGGTATCATGTAGGGAACTAATAATGGACTAAAATTTTGAACTTTCTTTAGTATTTTTGCATTTTATGTCTTATGATACAACCATTATTGTAGTAAGGTTGATGAAGAAGCGACTTTGAAATTGAGGAGAGATGATTTGTTAGAGACCCAAAGAGAGATGTAACCACAGTTAGTTAGGGGGAGGGTTTAATGGTTTGAGCCTAGTCTGAAATCAAAACTTTCTAAAAATAAAAGCAGAACCTAATTTGATGTCTAATTGATTCTAGTTTAACCTGAGTTAATCAGAGTTAAGCTACATTTGTTAAACCCAAGAGTGAGATGGAGAACTGAAACAATAACAAAAAAAGAGAGGAAAAATTATAATAGTTAAGAGAGACAATTACAAAAGAAAGTAGAAATAAGGTCTCATTCTTGATAGTCTTGACAATAAAAACCAAAGGAAAATAGAATGGAAGTTTAGTGAATATACATCAAAGAGAGAGGGCCAATGCCTCTCTCCAAGAAAACTTACACTTTTTCCTATGAAGTTTTGTCAACCATCCTTTATGTAGTCAATAAAAAGAATCCTAAAAATCATGTTATTATTGGTTTGTACCTTATAGCTAATTAATTAGTTGTAGTTTTAATGATATAATTATTTAAATGTTTTCTTTATCTTTTATATATTTAGATATGTATGATAAAATCTATAAGATAAATATATGTTGCAAATAAAATTATGATGAGATTATAATTATAAGATTTAGGATATTGCATTTATATATCATCCTTAAATTGTTCCTTGTTATTGTTTTATTAAAAGTGAACATTAATAGTGTAAACAGACTCAAAGGTTAGTCAAAACATTTTGACATTCTTTATATTTAGGTAGTTAAAATATGTTATTAAATGTCAATCTTAATCTATGAATATAAATGATTTAATTAGATAATTAACGATAAATTAAAGGAGCTTAGTTTATTTAACACTAAATATAATTTAGAGTTATAACTTATAGCTACCAATAACATAGTTAGGAACCTAATGAGTAATAGAAAGAACAGTTGAAGAGAGAAAAAGGTAATTGAATCAAGTTGGTCTTTATTGAAAAGTTAGAGAAACTTTAGAATCAAATAATAGATATTTAATAAATAAGGACCATATGTGATTTGGAATCTTATTTGGTTCTAATTTTTATTTAATTAGAATTAATTTTATCTAAAATTTAATTAAAATTAAAATTTTATTCAATCAAATTACTAAGACTCCAAAGCCTATTTAAATAGGTTTAGGCTTTAAATAAGCTAGTACTTTTTGTCTAACCCTCTCTATACCACTTGTAAATTTCTATCAACACGTTCATTTGGTTATTATTAGAGGCAATTTTAGAAAGAGTTGGAAGAAAATGACAAGAAAAATGATTAAGTTAAATAATAAGGTATAATTTACATTTATGTTTATTATGATTTTGCTTTAATCATGTTATATAATTTAAATGCTTTTGACCTTTTGAAAAATCAAAAGAAAAAGTTTCGTTCTTATTCTACTATATGTAAGATTAGATCTCGCCCTGATTTTTCGATAGTGGTGTCAGAGTCATTTTAATTCTGTAACCTGATTTGGTGTGTTATTGTTATTGATAAGAATTTTGGAATTAAAATTGCAGTTATTGCAAATCCTAATCTTAAAATCAAATTAGATCTAAACCTTAATCTTAAAAATTAAATTATATTTGAATAATAATATAAACAGTTCATATTGAAACTTAGAGGCCTAGCCCATGATTGTCTTAGTAAAAACATCCCCTTTTGTTATTATTCACAAAACAATCACTCTACTATCAGAAGTTAAGATCTCAGTCCACTGGATTTTGTTGTCTAGCTCATGGCAACTTATTCTTATTTGTTGTGAATGTGGCAACTTGTGGGAAGGGTTGTGAGTTTAAGCTTGCATAATAAGGCATCTAGATTGATCTTTTAGTATTATGATATTTTTACTATCGTTGACGACTATAAGGAGCAAGTAATGTTGGTGGCTTTTCTTTTATAGTGGCTAGATGATGCTGTGGGCTCTTAATTAGAAGGTATTAGGGATTTTACCAATGATGAGTTGTGTATTATTATAGGGAAATTAGGCTTGGATCAGATCCCGAAGTGGAGTATTTACAAAACTTTTTTATATTTTGATTTCCTAAAAACCAAGATCACTTTAATTCTATAAAATGACTAACACAAAAATCATATTAAAGCATAAATCTTAATTCATATCTTATTTTGAAGCTTGATGATTTTCTGATCGTATCCCTTGAACCATTTCTAAATTGATCGATCTCAACCATTGTAGCCACATAATTTTGTAGCGTTTTAAAGGTATCAATAGAACAAGTTGAGAGAACTCTAAAACTTTTACAAAGAGTGTTAAGCAATAAATGCTAGCTTCATTAGAACTTAAGCCTATTTATAATATGTTTTAAATATTTAAATAATTTAACTAAAATTAAATTCTAATTTTAATTAAACTTTAATTGCAATTACAAATAATTATAATTAAATACCAATTATTCTCAAATAAGATCCAATATCTCATATTGCTTCTTATTTGTTAAATATCTCATATGTAATATATTTTTTCACATATATGAGGCCTACATGCTAAAGTATATAATGTTGTCGTCGACTCTTGCAATTTATGGTTATGTAACCATATAATCTATAGGTCAAAATATAATTAGAAGTTAATTTGACATACAAATTGCCATAAGTTTATAATATTCAATCAATAACGTAACATACAAATTGCCATAAGTTTATAATATTCAATCAATAACTTACTCGAGTCCTAAACCATGACGAGAACTTAACCTTATGTCTTTCTTCAACTTTAACAATCCCTTTGCTTCGAATCAGATCTTTGTGCTCTCTATTTAAAAAAGTAAATAAAGATAAGGAAATATAGATTGAATCATAAAATTTAAATATGAAATAATGCATGAATATTAATATATGTACTCCATATATATATATATATATCGACTTCCTCATAATTGTTCCAATTATTCTAAAGTCCAATTTCTAGTTCTTCTTTAGTTAACTCCAAATGTTTTCTTGTTCCATGTGGCCTTACTTTTTGAGACAAAACTGACAAGCCACCATCTTGTTCAAATCAAAGTTAAATTCTTGTCTATTAATCTTGTCTTCACGTCATTTAAGTACATCGAACAAAATTTCAAGTATTCATTCGCTATATAAGCCTCTATAATAAACCCTTTTGGTCGAGCTCTATTATGTACATAATGCTTAAGAGAGCATAAAAACATAAGAAATATAAAACATTAGCAATTGTTACTAACTAATAACATGGGAAAAAAAAGTAGAAGTTAATATAATCTAACTTGTACCAGTCCACAAAATTTTGCTTCATATGGTAAATGAATTGCTAAATGCACCATAACACCAAAAAAGATAGGGGGAACACTAGTTGAAGCTTACATAGAATCAAAGCTATTACTTCTTCCATTTTTTTAAGCTCTTATACTTTTAGTGTCTTCATACGTAATTGTTTAAAAAACTCACTTAATTGTCTCAAAATTGGGGACGCATCCTTTGTTAAACACCAATGTATTCCAATAAGAAGTAATTGTTGCAGAAGTATATAACAATCACGACTTTTCGACCTTGAATGTTTTCTCTCTTTGACTTTGACACGATGAGCTATATTAGAAATGCACCCATCAGGAAACTTGATTGATTTAAGAAATTTACAAAAAGTTTGTTTCTCCTTTTTTGACATGTTGTAATAAGTAGGTGGAATGATGTGTGACCAATCATCTCTTCTTTTCAAATGTAAATCTTTTCTTATATTCATGTCTTCCAAGTCTAATCTAGCCTTAATTGTGTCTTTTGATTTTCCAGCAATTCCTATCAAATTTCCTAAAATGTTTCCACAAATTTTTTTCTATATACATCATATGAAGATTATGCCTTAATAACAATTCCTTCTAGTATTGCAATTGAAAAATGTGCCTTTTTTTAAAATTCCAGTTAAGCTTAATAACACTTTGCTTTTGCTTTCTATTACTTGGGTAGTAGCTAGGTGTAATGTCACCCAAATGTGATAGTTGGTAAACCACATCATAACTAGAAAAGGGCGAAGGTGCTTCACCCAATTCTACTTTCCCATTAAATAATTAGGTTCTTTGCCATCTATGCCCATGTTTAAGTAACGATGATGTCTTGTATAATATATTTTACTTCTTAGCCTCATTGAATGAGTTTTATGGTTAACACATAAGATAGGCTATATAACCTTTAATACTCTATCTAGACAAATTCTTATAAGGTGAAAAATCATTTATAGTCCATAAAATAGTCGCATGCATTATAAATGTTTCACCTTCAATAACATCATAAGTTTCTAATACAAACCTCCTAAAGATGGTTTACACTACAAGAAAATAATCAAATAGCGGCGGAAAATTTCCGACGGAAGTCCTTCCGTCGGAAAATAGCGACGAAATATCATTTTCCGTCGCTATAATAGCAACATTTCCGACGATACAAAACGTCCGTCGGAAAAGAATCTTGTTATGAA